>APFE030991793.1:0-20872 GCA_000404065.3 Pinus taeda | reverse complement strand
GAGGTGGAGGTGGAGATATGCAAGTTAATTTAAGATTCATGTCTTAAATTCAAATATTAAATTGTCACTCTCTTCACAAAAATAATATACTACTATTAAATGATAAGTAATTCATTTAGGAATATTTCCTCTATTCAAAAATATAGTCATTCAAGTACAACAAATTTCTTTTACATTTAGATCTGATATATTGGACAAGAATTTGAAGCATTTATGAAGATAAAAAATTTGTGTTCATTTTGATTAAAACTTTTGTTAGTCCCTTAAACACTTATAGCTCTAGTTTTGTTGTTCAATGAACCATTTTTTTGGGAATGACTGGTTTCATCTTAGAATTATCATTGATTTCAGAAGTGTTGGTTAAAATTAATGTTTTTTCTTGAATAATAAGCCTTATGTTCTTGTTTTCTTCTCTTTACATGAGAAACATAGAATATTAGAAATCATATACGGATTTTTGTATTCCTAGTGTATTCCAATTTTTTTGTGTAACTATTCCTTTAATTAAATTATAATTTTGAGGGAAAGGCTAAAGGAGAAACACATATAATTAGTCAAGGAGGAGAGACTACTTAGTGTATTATCATTTTTGAAGTTGAAATCCTTTGATGGTACTTATTTTGTAACATGTTATGCTAAGTAATGAACATTTTTCTTTGTGGACTATAATTTTGAACTCAAAATTATGGCTTTATAATGAGTTTGTGTTAATTATTTTTTTATTATCATATAAGATATTAAATGTCATTACATGTTTTGTCTTTTAGTCAATCTGATTGCGCATTTTGTTTAATTTCAAAAAATTGTGTATTGATCAACAATTATTAGAGTTTTGATTGAAGAAGGAAACATAATAGTTATTATAATAGTTACACACAAAGGAGTTGAAAAAACTTATAGTTGGTGATCAACCACCAAATCCTAATGATGTTGGTTTATTTGAAGCGAAGTAATTGGAAAATTATTTTTCTATTAGAGAATCAATGCATAATAAGGAAAAATAACTTGATGTAAAGATTAAATGAGGGATTCACTAATATTGTACAAGATTCTATAATTAAGTGAATGATTCACTAATATTTTACAACATTTTACAATTCATTGAAGGACACACCAATATTTTACAATATTTTATATTTTAGTAAATATTCCAAAAAAATTGATATATACTTGTTGTAGTGTAGTAGACAATGACCATTGGTTACTAGTAGAAAGCAAAACAATAAATCACATGAAGATAAAGAACATAGGAATAGAAGAAGTGAAATAATGTAGCAGAGGGGCAACAAAGTGCTACCTTATATTATATTTTCTTGAGAAGACAATCACAAAATGTACAAGGATGCATATATATATATATATAGAGAGAGAGAGAGAGATAGAGAGAGAGAGAGAGAGAGAGAGTCAAAAAAACTTTATCCTATCTAACTTAGAATCTTGACTCAACTAGAGAGTTGATCAACTTTATAATATCAATTGTAGAATTGTTTGGAATGGTGAACTAAGTCGACCGGCCCCTCCAACATCTCCCCTACTCTTAATTCATTCCTTGTGACAAATGACAGGAAGATTTGGAGTCTTACAAAATTTGTACAAAATTTGATACACCATATATTAAAAAATATAAATCCTGCTAATGATATAAAAGTTCATCCAGAGGGGTGGTTGGCTAATTAGAAGATGTAGTTTTGTGGTCAACTAGAACTTCTTGAATTACATCTGCAAGATTTAAAATGAGAATTCCTCTTCTTTTCCCTTCCTTGGCTAACTGATTAGAACATTCAATTTCAAGTTCCTTAGTGTGATGTTGTTATTCAGAAGCGAGACCAAATCCTAAAAGCTTGGCTCAAATAGATTGAATTTATGTCGTGGGGAAGATGATCGAGACGATTGTGATATTGCAGGTGCTAGTGTTGAATTCAAAGGGAATGTTGTTTGATAAGTATTTGGTGCAAGAATTTGAATATCTTAATCGAATATAGACCTTTTCCATGAAAATATACTTTCATGGGCATCAAATGCTTTTAAATATTTCAAATATTGTGCTTTGTCGGCTAGTGATATGTGTCGTGACAATTCTTGATCAACTAGTATTTGATGTTCTAATAGTTGCACTTTATTAATAATTGCATGAAAATAATCATATAGTTGGACTTTATTTACAGTTCCATGAAAATAATCAATAATATTCGAAGATTCTACTTTTACTGTGTTCCCTTCTCTAAAACACTGTCTCTACTCTTGTTGTAGTTGGGATTAATATTTTTCTCCTGTAAAACGTAATTCTCATGGGTAGACTTTGTTCGAGGTTGAGTTACTTGTTGGGAGTACAATTCTCAAATTATAAATTATTGAGTTTATGTTTGATTGCATGTGGGTGATAAATATATTAGGGAAATATTAAAAACATTGGGCTCTGTGATATAATGTTTTTTTTTAACTCTTCCTTTTCTCTGGAAAATTCTTGGTCAGCCTTTTGAATTATAGTGGATGTTTTTTCATTCCCTTGAACTATCACTTTATCTTGCAATTTATTTACATGAGGAGTTATTTTCTTACTGTGGTCGACCAATTGTTGTACAAACTATTGGATTCCAATAAGTGGATCATCAATTCTTCCTAGAAATTTATAATTCTTTAAAATACATTTTTGTAACTTTTCTAAGTGTTTATTAAAAGCATTTAATAAAGTGTTATAACCCTAAACCCTAAACCCTAAGAATTTTATAACATTTTAATAAGATTTTGTAACTTTTACTTATGTTTTTAATAAGATAATTTACTAAAGTGTTATAAACCCCAAACCCTAAAATCTAAACACTAAACCCTAAAAACCAAACCCCAAACCCTAAACCCTTAAATCTAAGCAATTTTATGATCTATTAAAAATAATTTTGTAAGTTTTATTTAAGTGTTTATTAAAAGAATTTAATAACATGTTATAAAACCTAAGCCCTAAACCCCAAACCCTAAACTATGAACCCTAATCATTAATTAACATTTTCAAAAGTCTTTTGTAACATTTTTTAAGTGTTTTTTAAAATCACTTAATAATGTTTTATAAACCCTAAACCCTAAACCCTATAAACTAAACCCTAAACCCTAAGCATTTTATAACATTTTTAAAAGCATTTTGTAACATTTATTTAATTTTTTATTAAAAAATTTACTAAATTGTTATAAACCTTAAACCATACACCCTAAAACCTAAACCCCAAAACCTAAACCCTAAACCCTAAGCCCCAACCCCTAAAACCTAAACCATAAACCCTAAGAATTTTATAATAGTTTAAGAAGAATTTTGTAACTTTTATTTAAGTGTTTATTAAAAGGATTTAATAAAGTGTTCTAAACCTTAAACCATAAAAACAAAACCCTAAACCCTAAACCGTAAACCCTAGACCATAACAATTTTATAAAATTTTAAAAATTGTTATGTAACTTTCTTTTAAGTGTTTATTAAAAAAATTTACTAAAATGTTGTAGACCCTAAACACTAAACCCCAAAACTAAACCCAAACTCCAAACCTTAAACCCTAAACCATAAACTCTAAACCATAAATCCCAAACCCTAAACCCTAAACCCTAATCATTTTATAACATTTTAAAAAGTATTTTGACACTTTTAGTTAAGTGTTTATTAAAATATTTTACTAAATTCTTATAAACCCTAAACCCTAAATCATAAACCCTAAACCCTAAACCCTAAGCCTTAAACCTTAAACCCTAAACCCCAAACCATGATCATTAAACCATAAACACTAAGCATTTTATAACATTTTAAAAAGTGATTTGTAGTTTTTATTTAAGGGAGGAGGAACAAGAGGAACGATATGATAATGCTTCCGAGCACCACACCTCAAAAAGGCAATGGATAGAGTTGCAAGGGGAATTCCGCAAGATCAAACCGCCACATTTTGATGGAGAATTGGAGAAAGCCACTGAGGCATGGTTGATTATTATGAATAAATATTTCTAGCTATACGAGCATGACCACAACCTCAAAGCATGGTTGGCCATTTTATAATTGCATGGAAAAGCCACCCTGTGGTTGGCAGAAGTTAAAATTGTGAAAGAAGTGAGCAGAATATTACCTATGAAAAATTTCAAAGGTACTTTAAAGAAAGATACTTGATTGAGCATTTCTATGACGAGAAGGCTAAGGAATTCCAGACTTGCGATTGGGACGGCAAACCATGGATGAATTTATTACTCGCTTTACTTCTTTACTGCGTTATGTGTCTTATATTCGAGAGGAAAATGCAAAAGTACAAAGGCTTGTCAGTAGTACCCTTGAGCATGAGGGAAATAATCGAGTTTGACAATCCAAAGACCGTGGATGAAGTAATACGTAAAGGCAGGATTTGTTACCAGCAAAGTAAACAAAAGGGAGAAACTTCAGGTACTAAATGGAATGATAAGAGAAGCAACAAAATGACTGTAAACAATAAAGGGAATCATGGTAGTAGTAACAAGAGTTTCGCTAATGGATAGAATAGCAGAAATTTACAGAAGAATTCACTTAGATCAAAGCCTCCTAATGAGTCCAAAATCAGCGAAAAACCGAGAAACATGGATAGTGAAGAGAGAGCAAGACCTCTTGTGCAATGTTGGGGTTGCGGTGGGCTTCACTACATTAAAAATTGCCCATAGTGAAAAGAGACCGAACAGGTTTCCCAAATCCACAAAGCATCTATAGTCAGTGATGTAGGATGCAACCTACGAAGAATTAATGCGGCCCTGGAAGATCGTCAGGCGGAGTACCAGCCGACCATGGTGGAATTCGAAGGTAAAATTTCAAACCTTACTGTATTTGTTTTAATTGACCCTGGAGCCACATTAAGTTATATTAGTCCTAGAGTTGTGGAGCATTGTAATTGCAACCTGTTAAATTTAAAAACCCATGGTTACTACAGTTGGCTACAGGGGCAAAAAGACGAGTAATTTCTAAGGTCAATAACTGCCCCATAAATATAGCAGGACATCCAATGAAGGGAGATTTAAATATGCTTCCTCTTGGCTCATAAGACGTATGAATTGTATGGACTAGTTGGAAAACTACTAGTCCATAGTCAACTGTAAAATCAAGACTATATATTATAAGGATGAGCTTGGAGCAAGGCAGGAGATGCAGGGGATTAAGCAACCAGTGTAGATTCGACCAATAATCACCTCTCATCTACCAAAATGCATTGCGAAAGGGTGTCAGATTTATGCCATTTAGGTGGGTTATGCTGATTCGAAAAATAAAATAGCCCTGTTGGAAAACATCCTAGTAATTCAAGAATTTTCTTATGTATTCCTGGAGGAGATTCTCGGGCTACCACCTAAAAAGGACATAGACTAGACTATTTAATTAATGCCTAGGGTAGGCCCAGTATTCCGAGCACCCTACAGAATGAGCACACCCGATTTGACAGAATTGAAAATGCAGTTACAAGAATTGCTAGACAAATCCTACATTTGGCCCAGTGTGTCACCCTGCGGAGCCCCGGTATTGTTTGTTAAGAAAAAGGATGGGACCCTTTGTATGTGCATAGACTATCATCAGTTGAATAAATTAACAATAAAAAATAAGTATCCTTTACCCCGGATTGATGAACTCTTCGATCAAGTGAAACGTGCAACAATATTTTCCAAGATCGATTTGCCATTTGGGTATCACCAAATGAGGATTAAGGAAGAAGTCATAGCTAAAAAAACTTTTAGAATGAGGTATGGACATTACAAGATTGTGGTGCTACCCTTTGGCTTAACTAATGCCCCCACAACTTTTATGTGCTTGATGAACAACATATTTCATCAATATTTGGATAGATCGTGCTGATTTTTATAGATGATATATTGATATCTTCTGGAACTATGGAAGAACACAAGGAGCACCCCCAATTGGTGCTGCAAACCCTCTGAGAACACCAGTTATATGCCAAGTTCAGCAAGTGTGACTTCTTCAAGGAAGAAATACTATATTTGGGAAATATGATCATGAAAGAAGGGATCGCAGTGGATCCCGAAAAGAAAAGGAAAATAATGGAGTGGCCAATGCCTAAAGATGTGGCAGACATCAGATCATTCATGGGGTTAGCTAGCTATTATAGGAAATTTGTTGAAGGATTCTCAAGAGTAGCATATCCTATCACTTCCTTACATAAAAAGGAAGAGCCTTCAGATGGACCCTGTAATGTCAAAAAAGTTTTGAGTAGCTTAAGCATCTGCTCACCACTGCCGCCATTTTGAGAATAGTTGATCCTAACAAAGAGTATGTGGTGTGCACTGACACAAGCAAAGAAGGTGTAGGAGGTGTGTTGATGCAGGAAGGAAAGGTAATTCCTTACGAATCTAGGAAACTGAAAGAACATGAGCAGAATTATTCTGCCTATGATTTAGAATTGGCAACCGTCATTCACGCGTTGAAAATGTGGCGACATTACCTTATGGGTAGAAATTTTTTCTTATTAACAAACCACCACAATCTAACCAATTATTTTAGTCAACCCACCCTAAATGCTAAGCAAGCATGGTGGGTGGATTTTCTAGGTGGTTTTGATTTCGAGATCAAACATTTGAAAGGAAAAGAGAACCAGGTGGCAGACGCTTTAGGTTAGAAATTACAAAGTTTATATGAAATTTCATCCAGCGAGTGGAAAAGTCCCTTTGCAGAGATCATTCGAAGGGTAGCAGAGAAAGATATGGTGTATCAACAAATAAGACAACAAGTACATCACTCTACCAGCAAAGAAAAATAACAAGATTACACTGTGGATGTTGCTAGAATGTTGTATTACAAGGAAAGACTGTATGTGCCTAATCAAAACAACATTAAGAATTTGATTTTGGATGAATTTCATAGAAGTCATTATGCTGGGCACCCGGGGTATCAGAAAATGATCACAACACTTTAAAAAGAATAATATTGGCTGGGTATGAAGAAGAATGTGGCTGAGTATTTGGCACGGTGTT
Source organism: Pinus taeda (assembly GCA_000404065.3). NCBI lineage: Eukaryota > Viridiplantae > Streptophyta > Pinopsida > Pinales > Pinaceae > Pinus > Pinus taeda. The sequence continues at coordinate 13,912 of APFE030991793.1, read as the reverse complement.
TGGAGTGCCAACAAATTAAGGAAAAACATCAACACCTCGCAGGGTTATTGCAACCATTACCCATTCCACATGGAAGTGGGAAACTATTTCTATGGACTTCATAACAGGTTGCCTAAGACAAGGAAGAATAATGATTCTATCATGGTGGCCGTAGACAAATTAAGTAAAGTAGTGCATTATATACCTGTGCAATCCACCTACAACGTTGTACAGATTGCCCATACTTTTATGCAAAACATATTTAGATTGCATGGGCTACCAAGGAAAATAATTTCGGATCATGATGTGAAATTCACATCAGTTTTCTGGAAAACATTATTTATAGTATTAGGGACACAGTTGAATTTCAGTATAGTGTATCACCCCCAGACCGATGGACAAACAGAATGTGTAAACCAAGTGGTGTTAGACATGTTAAGGGAAAATGTAATGGGAAGAGTATTTGCACTTGCTTGAATTTGCATACAATAATGGCTATCATACCTCACTACAAATGAGCCCCTTTGAGGTTTTGTATGGGAAGAACAGTTGCACCCCCTCAAGCTAGGGTCGGCGAGAAGACAAATTAATGTTAGGGCCCGAAATGCTTAAGGAAATGGAGGAAATGGTAAAAAAGCTATGGTCTAACTTAAAAGGTGCTCAGGATAGGAAAAATAACTTTTCTGACTGGAAGAGGAGGTTTAAAGAATACCAAGTCGGTGATCATGTATATGTGAGGATTCAAGCAAAAAGGAGCACATTGCAATGGAGCTGGTGTGCCAAGTTGGCACCTCAATATTGTGGGTCATTCCAGATCTTAGCAAGAATTAGGCTGGTGGCTTACCAGCTCGCCCTGTCAAGTCACATACAAATCCACAATGTCTTCCATGTCTCCATATTAAAAAAATATGTGTATGATCCTAAAAATGTGATCAGATGGCAGGATATACAGGTGAGAATTACTTTTGGTAGGCCAGTCTAAAGATTCTCTTTTAAAGAAACTAATTTAGGATGTTGCATGTTGCAGGTCTAACCGGAAGGAGAAATCTTGGTCGAGCCATCGAACATTCTCGACTCGAGAGAAGTACTGCTATGGAAGTGAGCTATTACCCAAGTAAAAGTGCAGTGGCAACACTTTGGGCCTGATGAGGCCACTTGGGAGGATGAAGAAATCATGAAAGAGGCTTACCGAGAGCTGTTTATAACTGAAGGACATCACGACAATGTCCAACTTTAGGGGGGGGAGATGTAATAGCCCCATAATTTTGTACATATTTTATTTACCATAGTTAAAATAAAAAAGAAACAACCTGATAAATGATGGTATTATCTACTGTATAAATTGACATTTTATTATTAGTAAATAAAAAGAAATGAGTTCCTCGTCACGGAAATATCATGTAACTTCTAAGGAGGGAACTTATGTTCTTTTTTCGTCTTTTTTTTTTAAATAAAAAAGAAACAGATGCAAACCCTAACTGCCTCCCCCACCACCATGGGTGACTTCGGGGGAAAAGGAAGGAAAGGGGAGAACTGTGCGGTAGAGGACTGACAGTGAGTAGGAGGGAGGAAGCTTGCCAAGTCTTGTGACACCATATGGTAAGGGCATAAAGCGCAAGAAATTGCCAAGGACTGTTTGCTTTGAGTGAGCCAGGGGGGATATTTGGTCTCGAAGGACAATCTGATGGTTAGGTGGATGGAAACCTGTAGAGAGAAGAGGTGACTTATTCTTGGAATTACTTATTGGACAGAAAACCATGTATGAAGTGTTAACCTCAATTTCATTAATATTTGCAGTGAACTAAAGGATTTCTCTCTATGAACCAGCCTTATCAAAGGACATCCAATTAATAGTTGTATTAAACTGAAAGTTAACTTTTGTGAGTTAGTCTCATCAGAGTTCATTTAATTAGAGTCAAAGTGAAACGAGGGTTTTATACATTAGGATCATGAGATGATGGAGGGACGGTGATAGGTATAGGGTTTACCTTAGCATAGAGTCTTAATAATAACCCTCTGTTTCTTTTATCTATTTAAAGGTGGTACACAGAGTTTGCATTAGCCAACGTAGTATTTCCACAAGTGTAGGAACAAACAAAGAAAACCCTGCGGTAAGGAGAGTATATCGATATTTAGAAACAGTGCCATGCAATGAAAATAAATCGAAAAAGAAATTGTCTGAATTAATAATTATGATAAACCAGTGCAACAAGAAACCGTACATGATATAAAAGACCAGGGAGGATAGTAAATTATTCATGTTTTGAAACTCTTTCACACGCAACATTGGGTGGAAATTCACATCTCTTAGAACCAAAGATAATTTCTGTAAATAGTGTAAACAAAGACTACTGCTCTATTTGTCTATCTTGCTATTAACACATGGAAATAGAGCCCATCATGCGCTATAGCTAAGACTGAGCTACAGTGCCTTGGGATGGAAACCTAGGAACAGAGTTTGAGCCTAGTTTAGGCCAGACGGTAACCCTTAGGTGCGCCAAGGCCTTATACCTTGGTATTACAACCCTTAAGTAAGGTATTTGAAGGAACAAAAAACCAAACACAGTGTCATTATGCCTGCGGCAGTAAGCAGGTCCGAGACCAAGTACCAAATACATGATATATTCAACAAGATTGTGTATTGTGAAACAGATAAATAAATCGTAGTTACAAAGTCTAGAGCTAGCCGAACCAAGCATCCATGGATGAAAACTTCACATTTAATCTATCACAGACATATCCTTAAAGCATGCAGTATAATAACAACAAATGAATAAACGTCGATATCTGAATTGACCACCAAAATATCTTAGTTTACATTCCAATGGCAAGAGAGAATCATGCTACAGCATGGCTACGCATAGCTGTGCCATACCTCAAGGGCCGAATCATGAAACTAAAACTATGGTCGAATGCCAAATTCCTACAACAAGGAAAATAAAGCTACACATATAGAACCCGAGCTCAGCCTCATGAGCTTGCATTCAAAACTCGACAGGTTCCCAACCGAGAAACACCTCTTTGCTAGCCTTCCACCTATAAATGAAAGAAGACTTTTCATTCAAGGGCCTTGGCCGGAGTAAATGTGCATTCCTAGAACCCTAGATCATGCATACAGAGGGTTTCATCGAGTTAGAATAGGCATCCAACCTATATGCCAAAAAAACAAGGACATGAAAATATAGATTCCGCGTCAGTATTATGAAATAGAAAATTGTGACAGTATAGTAGAGGGAAGATAATTGCAATTAATCGAATGGTTACCTGAGTCGGGTGGAGCCACCATGTACAAGACCAGCCCCTTCAAAGCTACAAAAGACTATCACCCTCGAGACCAAAATTCTGCAAACGGTGGAAGGTAGGATGAGGTAATGGTTAATGCAGAAAAAGGGTTGTGCTAGCCTAGAAATTACATAGAATGATATCACCGCAAAAATCATTTACCTGAAGGGAACAACAAACCCAAAATTTGCCAGCACTGAAACCAAAACTGATAAGGTGGCACTTCGAGTTGCATCGGATGAGCCTACCAGAGTTGGCTCTGCAAGGAGCTTCCTTTCCAAATGATCTTCACCATCCTATACCACGGTATAGGTTGGAACCCACAAGTCTGCTACAGCCGCCGGATAGCAAGGAGAGATCCCCACCATCAATTAAAGCGGGATTACCCACGATGATGCGACTCGATTTGTCTGCTAGCCATGTATGGGACAGGCAATCAGGTTAATGACACCTTATCCAAACCATGTGAAGACGGAAAGTTACCATTCGATCTGATGTTGCATGGATAGCATTTGCATGTCACCCAAGCAGCGAAATAAATGAGCCTCAAAACTTTTACATTGGGACTGGAAAAATCCATAACCGCATACAAATGTGTGCCAAAGTTAAACATTAGGCTTCCAACGATGTATAGAGTTATGTCAATGAGTCATGTGATCTAGTAAGGTTAATTACCATACCGTAATATTTTTTTTTTTTTACACGAGTCGGAGTCATTAGAGACGAAGAAAGAGAAATATAGGGGGGAGGGAGAGAGAGGAGGGAGGAAGAGAGAGAGAAGTTGGTGGCAGAGTTAAGGGAAGGGATCATATAAGAGAAAGGCAATGAGGGGGGAGAGAATGAGAGGGAGGTAGAGAGAGAGAGAGAGAGAGAGATAAAGAGGTCATGGGGGGAGAGAAGGGGAGATAGGAGAGGGATAGAGGGAGATAGAGGTGGTGGAGAGATGGGGGAGTGGTGAGAGAGTGAGTGAGAGAGAATATGAAGAGAGAGAGAATGGGAGAGAGTACGATAGTGAGAGAGGTGGAGGGAGAGAGTGTGAAAGGAAGAGACAAAGAGGGGAGGGAGAGAGACGGGTAGAGGGAGGGAGAGAGACAGGTAGAGGGAGAGAGAGTAGGAAATGGGGACAAAGAGACACATGACAGAGCGTATAAACAAGGGTGGAGAGAGGGAGAAAGAGAAAGTTGGGGAGGTAGAGGGTGGTTGATATAGAGAGAGAGAGAGAGGGACAAAATGAAAGTGGTGTAGAGTGGTAGAGGGAGAGAGAGAAAAGGACAAAAAGATAGTGGTGTAGAGCGGGAGAGGGAGAGAGAGAGTTAGGGGAGGAGTGCGGAGAGTAGGTGGGTGGGGGCTAGAGAGTGGGGGCTTGGTGAGAGTCGTGGAAAGAGACGAGACAGAGAGGTAGGGAGAGTAAGGTGGGAGAGGGAGGGAAAGACAAAGGGGGAGATAGAGAGACAATGATATAGAGGGGATCAGAGACATGAAGGAAGAGAGAGGGAGCGAGTGAGAGAGTGAGCGAGAGTTAGATAAATTGGGAGGAGGGAGAGATAAAGAGAAGGGTAGATGGAGACAAAGTGGGAGATATGTAGTGGAAGACCAAGAGAGTGATGGAAGGAGGCAGAGTAGGTCGAGGAGATAGGGAGGTGAGGTGGGAAGGCATATGTGTATGGATGAAGGGACAAAGGGAAAGTGAGGATATGAGGGAGAGAGAGTATGAGAGATTGTGAAAAAGAGAGAGGGAGAGGGAGATAGTGTGAAAGGGAGAAAGATAGAGGGAGGGAGAGAGAAGGGTTGTAGGAGAGAAAACATGAGATATTATGTGTGTGTGATAGAGATAGTGAGAGTGGAGGGAGCAAAGGAAAATGTAGTAGAGAGGGAAAGGGAGAGAGTGGGAAGTTGTGAAAGAGATTTGGGGGGAGGAGGGAAGAGAGAGAGAGAGAGAGAGAGTGGGTTGGGGGTGGTAGTGTCATGGAAAGAGAGGAGGGAGAGAGAGATAGGGAGAGAAAGGTGGGAGAGAGAGGGAAAGAGACACAGGTAGGGGAGAGAAAAATACAAAGAGGGAGAGAGAAATATGAAGGGAGATAGAGGGAGGGACTAAGAGAGTGAGGGAGAGTGAGAGAAAGTGGTAAGAGTGAGAGATAAACAGAGGGGGAGATGTAGACATAGTACAAGAGAGGAAGAGGGAAAGGGAGATAGAGAGAGTGGTGGAAGTAGGGAGAGTGTGGGGAAGAAACAGAGATAGGGAATGGAAAGGAATACGATGATGGATGGAGGGGCAAAGAGAAAGTGAGGGAGAGAGGGGAGAGTGATCTAGAGGGAGATAAAGAGAGTGAGTGTGAAAGAGAGTTGGGGAGGGAGTGTGTGTGTGTGTGTGTGTGAGAGAGAGAGAGAGAGAGAGAGAGATAGATAGAATGCAAGAGGAAGGGTGTGAGAGAAAGTTTGGAGAAAGTGAGAGAGAGATATAGAAAGAGGGACAGCAGGAGAGGGAGAGAGAGGGAGAGACTAGAGGATAGGAGAAAGAGAGAGTGGGGGAGAGAGACATAGGGATAGGAATAGAGGGATAGGGAGAGAGAGAGTGAGAGGTGGAGAGATAAAGAAAGATTCAAATGTATATAGAGATGGATAGTGACGGAATCTAGCATGAAGGGAGTAGTCAGAGAGATATTTTACAAGACAAAGATAGGAGGGAGAGAGGAAGAGTGCAAGAGGGAGAGGGAGAGGGGGTTGGATTACAAGAGTAAGAGGTGAGAAAGGGTGTGAGTGAGAGGTGGAGAGAGAGATAGAGGGAGAGAGAGAGAGACAACGGTGAAAAGAGAGAGTTAGTGGAGAGAGAGAGAGAGAGGGATAAGGAGAGGGATATTGTGAGTTGTTTGTCATTGGTCACTATCATTAACAAAGAAAGTACCCTATCAATGTGTATGCTACAACTAGTGGGGAGTGTTAATGTATTTTTAGTAACACGTCAATATCTAATTTACAAAACAAATTATGAATGAATATTTTTTGATAAATATAATAAATTATGGTACTATTCTTAAATGAACATAATTATTTTCCATGGGGAGTAGAATAGATGGTGGTGGGGTATTTTGTTAAGGCACTCACATCAGTTCAAAACTCCAAGAAAATCCAACCATGTTAAATACTCACACCACTTAGCAAACAATAATAAAAATGATTATAATTATAGTTCAACTTAAATTTTTAATATGAATATTCATAAATTTATTTCATTATTGTAAGTGTTAAATGAAATTTTGATAGCAATTATAAAATATTATAATAGCCCAATATAATTGGAAAAAAAATAATATAAAAAAAAAATTGAATAATAACATAAGGAAAATTAACTTCTCTTTGGACCATATTTGTAATAATATCAAATTAAATTGAAATATTACTTTTCACAAGATTCATTAACTTTGATTAAATGATTAGACATGGTAAAGGATAGTAGATTATGTTTTGAAGAATCTTAAAGATAGGGAATTATTTTTTCTTTAAATATACTAGAAAATATAAGAAAGAATTGTAGAAGTGATACTAATTTTTCTGAATTTAATTATTTAGAATAAGTAAAAAATTTAAAATTTATTACTTTAAAAAAAATGTATTTTATTTAAATTAAGAAAAATGTAAATAATTAATATAAAATAAATTAATAAATGAAGAAAGAAATTTAACTTTCTTTGGACAAAATTTGTAATAATATGAAATATAATGAGATATTTGTTGGCACAGTTCATTAACTTTCATTAAATTAGTTAGATATGTAATTTGTAATAATATGCAATATAATGACATATTTGTTCGCAGGAGATTCATTAATATTCATTCAATTATTAGATAGGTTAAATGTTGGTAAATTAAGTTTTGAAAATAAAGATTTTGAGATATTAAATGTTGTTAGATTACATTTCAAAGATACAGAATTGGTTTTAGTTTAAAAATACTAACCAACGTAATAATATTTTTTCTTTTAAACTAAATATAAAAACTTTCAATTTTATTAAAAAATATATTAAATGAAAAAGTAATTTAATTTAATTTGAATTAAAAAATTCAATAATAAAAATATTTTTATTTTATTTAAATTGAGAAAATGTAAATCATTTTCATAACGAATATACTTTTTTAAATGCAAATGTAGAAAAAAGACAGAAATATTATAATTATTATTTTATAAAATAACATTTCTTAAAAACCATCATATTATATAACTTTAATTTAAATATTTATTGAAAAATATCTATTAAGTTTAATTTTAAATGGGAAAATTAAACTTAATTTTGACAAGATCCACTAATTTTGATTAAATTATTAGACATGTTAAAGGTTAGTAGATTAAATTTTGAAGATATGGAAATTATTTTTGTTTAAAAATACTAGCATACATAAGAATGGTAGGAATGACAATATTTTTAAAATATATATTATAAAATATGTTAAATAAAAAATATATTTGAATTTAATTTAATTTGATTTCAATTAAGAAAATGTAAATAATAAAAATATTTTAATTTAATTTGATTTGATTTAGATTAAGAAAATGCAAATAATTTTCATAATAATTTTTTTTAAATATAAATTTCAAGAATCGTTTTTTTTGTTTGTTAAGATTGGTAGATCTTTCTTTTTCATTATAATATTTGCAAGGATGTTACAACCACATAGCTTCATTAGGTGATCTCAACCTGCCCTTTAGGTTATCTCAACTTGCCCATTGGAAAACCAAGTTTGTAGCAAAAAATAGTTAGTTTATATATCCAAGCTATATATACTTGATTATCATGTACACAACCATGAGTTGTGTTTCTATATATAAACTACTACAAACTGGAAAGTAAATGCCGTCCAAGCAAAACATCTATGACTTCATCTTCCTAGTTATCCTGATTGGTCGATGCTGAGTTACCTGGGTTTTGGTCCTTTGTACTGATCCCGGAAGCTCAATCAGTAAGAACATGCTTGAGAACATTTTCTAAATTCGACCAAGATAACCATCCTGTTTCTACAATGAGGCTTGGATGTTTTGAAATTCTTGCTTGTAGTTTGGAAATTCCTTAATGACGGTCATCCAGATTTGTTCCACCACCTTCCCAAGGAGGCATTTAAGGAGCCAATACATCTGTAGAGTCTATTTATATTCTGTTTCTCTATTGCGAGTGTGTCCTGGATGAGGAACCAATACTTTCCACCCTTCCATGTCCACTGTCCCCACTTTCACAAATCTGTTGATGCCATCCTCCCACTCAGCAATGAGTTGTTAAATCTCCTCTTTGGTGCCACCCACATATGCAACCATTTTTTGTTGGATCAGTTTGTCGAGATATTACCTCCCACTCCATTTTCCAACATTACTTGGCTCATCCTCAACCTTGCTCTCTCATGGTCTCTTGTCTCTATCCTTGAATTTCCTTGTACTGGTCATTGTTGTATTGTCACGTACCCTTATAACCTGTTGATGACAGCAACCCAGAACTAGCTTCAGTGCTTTCTTCCTCTAAGGGGAGTTACCTGCTTTGAGAACAAGAAACCAAGAATTCCAAACCATTATTTTCATAATTTTTAACATCCACTAGTTATGTTCATCCAACATTTCTTCCCTCATGTAGCTTACTCAAAGACCTTAAGTGTTAAAGAGCCCCACCTAAGACGCCTCGAACACCCCTACATAACCCTTTTGATGTGCCAATAATGGCCATGATTTCGGCCATAAATTGCCTGGTTGCCCACAGGCCCAAAGGCCCGGAAGCCCACTCAAAAGGAGCCTCGCTCCTTCACCCCAGTGCCCCTTATTGGCTGAACTCGTCCACTGTCCCCCTGACTACATCTCTGTCATTCTTTCCTCTACTCACCTTAGCCTCTCATCTTATGAGCCCCTTCCTCGACTATATATCCCTCCCCTATTTTACGAACCATTCCTCTCTCCTAGTGTCAGTTAACACCGGCCTGGCTAACTTTCCCGACATAAAATTCCAAAGCTTTGAAGGGCTCTTGTCCTAGACACCCACCCCCCTACTCACTCCCCTTAAGGCCTAGGTGTCTGCCCTAATGGCCTTTGACATCGACAGAGCCCAAGCCTTTGCGCTTCATTTTAGGACATAGAATGGAATTACCCCTATAGAAATTACCACTACCATACCATTTCCCCTTAAGTTTGCCAAGAGGAAGAAAATACAAGTTTCATTCAGCCAGCAACCTTCCCTACATATTCCTATGATCCCCATGGAGAAGAGGAGAATGCAAAGGCCCAGTGAAGCCGCAATAGACTCATGCACAAGAATATATTTCCTAAGTGGAGTAGTATCCCTGCATAACTTCTGCAATCGCGATGAATCTGACCACTGTTCACTTCCGAGATATTTTCATAACCTGAATTTCTTTCTCTCCCCATCCCCTTGCCCCCATGTAGTTCCAATTCAACAAATGAGACATTAAGGAGCATAATGAAGTATTTCTTTGTATGTAGAATTAAATCTAATTATTATTATAATTTTTTGTTGTCTAATAAAACCCAAAAGTGTTATGATTGGATAATTTTTTAATTTTCTTAAATGTGAAGAAAATATAAAGAAATAAAGATGATGATGGTTCTCCTCCATGTTAATTGATAACCTAATTATGATAAGTTTTTGCTTTTTCAAAGATAAAAATAAGCATGAGGTTAAAGTGTAATTGGACTTAGAATTTGATTTCATGCATAACACTAAAGAGAGATGCAACTAGAAAGCATATGATCTTATTGCTATTGCATTAAGAATGACAAGGAAAAAAGAATTGTGTTTTAGTTTTGGAATAAGATCAAACATTGTGTTCAATCAACTAAAATCTAATCTTCCTTTAAAAAAAAAAAATTAATAGAATCCAAAATTTGAAAGCACGAGGCCATAACCAATCTACCCTATATAAATTATGGTAAGAAGTGGGAATGTATAGAATGACTTGCTTCTTCAGTGTAGATTTAATCTAGTTATGTCTTTATTTTTTACTGTATTCTTGAAGAGATAATCTTCCAAATATTATATTCTTTAGATATATCATTATACCTTTCAGAACAATTGCTAATATAAATCTGTTATTTTTCTTGCTGGCAAGAAAAGATACTTAATATACACTGAATTTGAACTTAAATTTAAATTGGAAACATGATTTAACAACTACAAGTTGTATTCTGACAAGGTTTTCACAATCACAGTTAAATTGTAATTAAATCGGCACTAAAAGATGATTATAAGAATGACACACTTCATTACAAGAACTACATCCAAAGGTTCTCAGAGATGATCATTGGAGGATGAACCAATTTTATCTCGCAGAGTATAACTATCTCTCAATCCAATAGGGCTCCAGTGTTCGAGCTAAAATTGTACATGTATAAGGTGTAAAAGACATATCGGTGAACTTTGAATCTCACAAAGTGCAATATTTACCGCCAATGAATTGGAAGAGACTTTTAACCCGTTTCTAATTATGATTACAATAATAGCACCTATTGATTACCAGAAGTGCACCTAACGGTTCTAAAAGATAGTCGTTGGATGATAAACCACTTGTAATTATAGATATCTCTCAATCCGATGACGCTCCAGCCGAAATCATATTGTTATGGGACAGATTGAAAGATAGATAGGAGATATATATATATGGATTTCGAATATCACAGCGTGTCATATTTACAACCAATTGAATGGAAAAGACTTTTTAGCGATTTTTTTAACTTTGATTATAACAATGAGACATTGATTACAAGAAAGGCATCCAAGGTTCTGACAGATAGCCGTTGGAGGATAAAGGACTTTCCGGCTTTCTCGTCGAAATGGTACGGGGTATCCAACAGATGTCACAGATATATAGGTGGAGTTTAAAAATCGCAGCGTGACTCATTTACCACCCATTCAATGTAGGAGACCCTTCCTTGGTTTAGCTCCATCCGTTCTTTAGCATTCGGAATTATGAGAAGTGCGGCGCAGGAACGGGCGAGACATGTATTCTCTAGCGGTGTTCCTCTGGTCCGACCGTGGCAAAGTTCTATGGGGGTGATGGACTACTTCTGCCGCCATATTGTTTCGGGTACTTTACTGTTGTACCATTTTTTCTTCTCTATTTGTCTATTTGGTTTATAGGAAAATTGGTTCTATAGCCTTCTATATGAAAAATTAAATCTACGGAAAACTTGTCTATTTGGTTTATAGGAAAACTGGTTCTATAGCCTTCTATATGAAAAATTAAATCTATGTAATTAGACGGAAAACTGGAGTACCTTTTCATCTTGATTCTTCTGGTTTGTCAGGATTTGTGTTTAGTATTTTATGGTTGCGTCTCAAAATATCTCCTAGAGATGGCAAGGGAGACTGGGCAGAGGGACACAATTGATTTGCAGGGGTAGATATGTCATCGTATTGGCAGCTTCTTGGCCATTTGATTGTCCTCTTGACAACTTAAACATGTTAGTTTTCATCCAGCTATAGACCACTGCTACAAGCAGGGCCTGCATTTGGGAGCTATTCACCACCAACGCCTTCAATCAAGTTCGAATTGCACAGGTACACCTAGACCGCGTTCTTTCCATGCTCTTGTTTAAATGGTTGTTTTAATGTTCTTTTGCATCTGCTGCTGTTTTAATATTTGAACACATTTTTGTCTCCGTTCGCTCATGTTCCGGAAAGCCTTCGTTAAGTGCTTCAAAATTTATCTGTTTTTTTCTTTTTAAAACTTGGGGTTCACACTCGGAATTATTCTCTTAGTATGTATATGGTCATCTTTTATCATACTCTTTAAATTGATAAGCGATATTCATACAATAGAAATGTAAATACCACCCTTGTTTGTCAATTCTATACATATAAATTGTTGTTTTCTTGTGAATATTAAGGTCCTATTATTTAGAAACTAGTCACAGAAAAGCACGCTGCATTGTATTCCTTATTCCTTACGATGCTTGTTACGGTAGTTTAAAATAATTAGATTTGTTTTGAAGGATTGATTGTCTTTTGTCCCTGGTTGGCATCTTATCACAATTAACATGAATATATAATGGAGCTCTAATGGCCTTTTTAACTTTGAATTCTTGAAATTATCAGACACCCTTTTCAAAATACTAAGCTAAACTTGTATATTATCTGGCTAACCCTACTCGCCTTCTACCTGCTCGCCTTCTATCTTATCTTCCACTTGTCTACTATGTCCTGGAAAGAAGTCACTTCTCTGCATATATAGCCTTGCCTGCACCTCTCATGCTATGAATCTCGGGAGATTTTGTATTGTCTACTATGTCCTGGAAAGAAGTCACTTCTCTGCATATATAGCCTTGCCTGCACCTCTCATGCTATGAATCTCGGGAGATTTTGTATTATTTGAAATTTTCAGTTATTTGAGATTGACGGGTGCCTTTTGAATCACCAGCCATGTCATCCTATATAATACTGAAAATCTATGCAATCAAATTTTCTTTTATTTACATCAAATTTGTAGTTGAATATATCATAAACCGGTTAAAAAAGAAAATTAAAAAAAAAATAACAAATTGAATTTGAGATAGATTATACACGAGGATTTAGAATAACTGAAGTTACTATAAATCGAGATTTTTCGTCCCAATATAAAATTATAATTATAATTACAACTTTAAATTTAATTTGACATTTTAAATTTTCCATTAGTCTTTCTTTCTTTAACCATTAACCAATTCATTCATTAGTCGAGTGTAATTCTGGTTTCGCACACTAACTATCAACAAATATATTTTAGGAGATTGTTCGGAATTGGTCGTTAATTTTATCAGTCAATCAGTTTCAATGAAGAGGTTAATCACATTTTAAAACTTAATGATGACTGAAATTTTTATTTATTATATAGGAATCGAATTTTTATAATTTTTATTATAATATTTTTATATTTACTTTTATTTATTTGAAAAAGAAAATTAATATTTAATATTATATATTTATATAAATTTCTAATTTTTCTTATGTATTTATGTTATGGTCAATTTCAATACATTTATATTTAGAAATAATATATATATTTTTCTCTTTAGAAATGAGAAGAGGAATCTATTATGAATTTGATTATATTGAAATTGAATTATTTGTAACTTTTTTCTATCTTAATTTAATGAGCGAGAGCTATATTGGTAGGGGAAGTGTTGGAGGGAGAGAGAGGGAAGGAACAAGTAGGAGATAGCGAGCGGGAGAAAAAAGGGATATAGATCGAAGAGAATGAGGGAGAGACATCCAAAGAGGGAAGGAATAGAGGAAGGGAGGAGAGAAAGATAGGGGAGGGAGAGAGAGAGAAGTTGGTGTCAGAGGGAAGGGAAGAGAACATAGGAGAGAAGGGGAAGGAGGGAGGAGAGAATGAGAGAGAGGTCGAGAGGTCGTGTGGGGAGAGAAAGGGAGGGAGGAGAGGGATAAAGGCAAATAGAGGTGGTGGAGAGTTGGGGGAGTGGTGAGAGAGGGAGTGAGAGAGAAGAAGAAGAGAGAGAGAGTGGGAGAGAGTACGATAAGGAGAGAGGGAATGAGAGAGAAGAGGAAGAGAGAGAGAGTGGGAGAGAGTACGATAAGGAGAGAGGGAGAGGGACAGAATGTGAAAGGGAGAGAGAGAGAGGGTACGGAGAGAAAGGGATAGAGGGAGAGAGAGCAGGAAATGGGGACAA
>APFE030991789.1:17560-46896 GCA_000404065.3 Pinus taeda | reverse complement strand
TTCCCTCCGTGAAAATTGACCACGTAACAAGTTTTTTACGAGAACAAAGCCCTTTATACCATAAAAATTGATCCGGTTCTAAATATGAAGATGCAATACATACCTTTTGTAACAGTTGTACACCATGTAGATCAAAATATTGCTCCATCTGACGTATCCAATTTACCGGATCCTTGCCATCAAACTTCCTCATCTTGCTTTTTCTTGATTTTAGGAGCTCGATCTTGAAACGTCTGTAACTCTCTACTTTCGGATCTTTAAGTTCTTAAATTGTGATCTATAGTAGCCCTTTGCGTCCTCTTTCCAATGCCACTAGCTTGATCCAAATTGGATTCTCCAAGAAAGAGTTATGCACAATCTCCCAAGATGACCTGATTATAGACCTTTCCAGAAGAGCGAACTTGTATGAAGTGCCACGTGTCACTGTTTCAACCTTTGGCACTGAAAAATATATACAAGAAACCACAGTCCATCCACTTTCTGTACCTTCTGACAAAATTTCAATCTGATGCTCAGAGAGAAAGTTATGATGATTTTCTCCAGGTCACCTGTTTGGAATGTAATTTAGGAGTCTACAAAAATACCAACTTCATCAGATCATATCTCTGTAAATATAGTGCGAAAAGTGCTGAAATTTGGACCCGAGGTTCATTGCGATTGCTTCTCAAATGGGTTTTGTTTTTTGCTTCTAAAACGTCGCAGATAAAATGTTATAGCGAAAATACCACGATGACCTATTTGGAGCAGCGAAACCCTAGAATCCAAAGCTCTGATACCAAATGTTATGAAACCAGCTCACAAAAAAGATAGAAAAGAGAGATCAACGCCTTAGAATTCCAGCCTCTTCGAGGGGGCAACCTCCTTTACATTACACAAATGAAACAATTCTTGGATGATACAAAATGAAAAATACCTCCTTTCTATATATAGGAGTCTAAGGGGTCATAACATAATCAGAGCCGACATAACAATAATAATGTAAGGGCACAATAATAACAATAGTGGGCTTTTATGGGGCACAATAGTAACAATATGGCACTACATGGGTACATCAATATAATAAGTGGGTTGCACTAATAACAATAAGAGGTTACACTAGTAGTATAGGGGCCTAACATAATGCCATGAGGAAGGGTCACCCATATGTTGGATAACTCTCGATACTACAATATCTCTCTGACATGCACAAGTATGCCCCTATCCCTAGTGAAATATTGCATATGTGATCTATGGTCCTGCCCCCATGGTAGGTTAGGTGTAGGAATTTGATTTTGTTGGTTAAACTCCTCCTTCTCCTTATCATTTTAGGGAGGCTCAACAATTATCTCATATCACAAGAATAATCTCTATTGGCCTCATCTTGTACATACATATCACATTATAGAGATAGATTGATTACTCACATCTAATATACTAAGATTCATATAAATTGGGTTAGGTTTTCACCTTAAATACAATCACAAAGTGGCTTTGTATAATAAAAACATCAAGTTTGTTTTGAAATGTAGATGGTAGGATAAAATTTTACTATAATGGAAAATAAATTGCAAATTCACCCCATCCAAATTTGAAATTATTTTAAGTCATAACTCTTCTATTTTCTTCATTACTTACAATGATGTTGTGCCTTAACAATGTTCTATAAACATCAGTTAACTATGCCTTTTTCAATGTTAATGTCATTTAACTATGATTTTCCATCACATGAAAATTCCTTCTCCATTGATTTGGCATCATTTAATAGATCTAAAGTATAGGCATCAATGATTTCTACATTAAGTAATTATGGTGTGGGATACATATAAAATTTAGAATTTTTTTAACATACCCATTTTAACATCTAGAAGTTGGAAAACTTAGATAAGTGGAACACTGGAGCATGGAACGATGTGCATAGAGTATCTTGATAGTGGAATTACATAGGTGTAACTAGGATTTATAAATTCCAACAATAAAACGAAAGTTGAATCTAGATGTTAGATAATTAGGACATGTGGAGGAGACATAGAGTTCATGTAGTAGAACCCCTTAACTATGTGGTCACCTAGAGCTAACATGTCTTGATGAAGTGGCAAATAACATGATCATTGATGTGTCATGATGACATGTCACTTTGACATGGAAATAAGAAAAAGTTTTGACATGGAAGGTAAGGTTGCATCCATTGTGATAAGTGATGTGTCATTTAGAAATATGAAATCATGAATTTCAATTTATATGGATTTTAAGGACTTTTCAGATGTTAGATACCCAAATATCTAGGAATTTGGATTATTTATATTCTTGATGTTGGTTGCCTTTATGTTGTTGAGATATAAATAATAAACTATCATGACAATGTGGAATATGAAGTATTGATTTATTGGTGTGGTGGACCAATGATGTTTGTTGTGGCACACTAGTACAAATGGGGAAAAAATATAATGTATGCTCGACTCGTTGTCATCGACTATCTGACACATTAGAGTCATAATTTTTGTTGGTGGGATTGCGTTGAATAGTTGATGGGGATGACGTCTAATATCCGCTGCTCGAGATGGCCATGAATGCGTTTAATCATCCAACACTTTGTGGTTGGATATTACAATTACATGTGTCAGATATTTGATGGGATAACGTCAGATATTGACTACTTAAGATGCCAAGAATGTGTTTCAACATCTGACACTTGGAGGTCAGATATTTGACGCCAACACCTTCCTTCTGTCTGATATTTGACATTAGATAATCAACATCATAATAGTATAATTCGATGACAATGTTACAGATCTGATGGTTTGTTCCATTGATAGGAAGTCATATATTTGACGGTTTGTTCCGTCAATATGGAGTCGAATATTAAACAGTTACGACTTAACGTTGAATATCCGATGGGTACATGAGCATTAAAAAACAATATAATTCATGTTTGGAAGTTAAATTAGTGAAGGCACTAAATAAGCAATAATTTTACATAATAATTAATCATTTCCTTAATTATTTGAGCAAGATAATTATTCCCTATCATATGCGACAAAAATTAATCATTTCCTTAATTATTTGGGCATAAAATTATTTCCTACAAGTACATGAAACTGATCTTGGATACATTATATTATTACATTACTTCAAAAAAATATAAGAGTGAATAAAACAATTCAATGTTTAAAAGTGATAATCACTTCATATTTGGATCCAAGATATAAATATCTACAAAGATATACCATTCTATTACAAGTATCTTTCAAAGGCCTTGACAACATATTCTCCTGTGTTATCTAATGTTAATCATTTCATTGGTCAACTGCATTAGTTTTCAGTCAATTCCCTAAATCCCTTGAATTTTTCAAATATGTGATCCTTATTATTCAATCTACATAACCAAGTATACCAATAAAATCCATCAATGAAAATTAGAACATAAATTGCATCTCCTAGTGATGGTCTCCTTAGGGAACATAAGTCACTATGAACAAGTTCTAGTTAGGTCTTTTCTTTCGAAAATTTCCATGTTTCAAAGGCATCCCGGTGATGCTTTCCAAGAACAAAACTTTCATATACACCTTTATGGGGAACAACCCTAGGTAGTATGATAACCATACCATACTTTACCATCAAATCATACTTTGGAAATTCATATATTTGAGTGTTTTATGCCAAATTTTGCTTCTATTATTGGAAAATGTAACTTATCACCACATTCTTTCCTAACGATCTTGCTGTATAATTTTCATTGTGGCCATTTGATAAAGACGTGAAGTCTTACCATCACATTATATTTGCAACATCCTGTTCGAATGATTCTGAAGTATGGCCTTTTCGGAAGTCTTTCCTTAAGACAAAGACATTGCTTTGTTCAAGGCATATATGAATTGTTATATGGGAAAAGGAGTTCATATCTGATTGTAACATCACAATAACACATCAATTCAAATCTACAATATGTGACAGTTATCTGAGGGTTATACGCTAGCTTCTTATGCACACCTTGTAGACAATATAGATTTGAAGCACATTTGTATTTGTCCTCTTTTTATCAACTTTGTGGTGCCCTTATTAGAAATTGATCAAAAGGCTATTTGTAGAATCTCCCTTTCCTATTCAAAAGGTAGATCCTAGAGAATAATGTACTAAGAGGACCAACTCCTTGAAATATAGAGGAGTTCCAATCCTACCTTGTCAATCACATTCCAAAATAAGGTGAGCATAAGATACACTAGATGACCAGAAACATAAAAAACACACCTTGAAGGGTCATGAATTCTCCTTCTGCACAAATTTTCAATTATATGGGTCTTTGCATGAAAAAATGTCCAATAGAAGATGTTTATTTTAACCATCCAAATGGAAAAATTTATTCCAAATTCCATATTTCAATGTGATTTCTTAATAGAAGAGTTAATATTCATATCCATGTTTCAGAATGTATTCATGAGATCCTAATGTTTAGAATTAGGTTATACCATATGTCTTGGTGAAATTCCTTGTAGGTGAAGGACTAAAGACCACATAGGATCAAACAAGTACTCTAGAACTACCTCAAAATCACAACTCTTCCAAACACCCAAAAATCTTGACCAAGAAGAGATCTCAAAGAGAGTATTTTTACCTTACCTATATAACCATTTCTTAAGTAGAAGAAGGGCATGATCTTGATGTAGTGGTCACTTTACCATATTGCTATCATACCAAATGCTAATTTTCTATCCATTACATGGTATCCATGCTAACTAACTTTGAATTAAGGAAATGGATACACTAAGGAGCATCTAAATTTGTGATGCTCCTTGAATTGACAAAGTCTAACCTAGGAAACAAATTATGTATCCTTCTAAATAATTTATATGTAACACCCTTTTCCACCAATTGTATTTCCTAGTTATAAGTCTCCACAACAATTTGTCACCCAATGCAATATTCACTAGTGTATGGTCCTTCATCCCTAATCCTCCATGGGCCTTTGGTTTGTGAACTATAGCCCGAATAACTAAGTGAAACTAGTTTTGGTTGGACATACCTCTCTACCAAAGAAATCATCTAAGATCTTGATAAATGGCAAGCTTATCACTAGTTAGAGCTAATAGAGTTCAAAATAAAAATGTGGAGAGATGATAAAATAGATTTAATTAAAACATGATAGCTGGTAAGATTTAGCCATTGCGCTCCCCATTGATTAGAATTTGCTTTGATTTTAAGGAGAATATTATGACACACCATTTTCATTTCCCCAAAATTTATGATGTAATTAAATACTTGTAGTGATTTTATGGATAGATATTTCTTGTGGCAAAACAAGTCCATGTTTATGTTAATAAAGCTGGATTTTCATGGGTGGAATTGTAGCAAGAAGGCCATTGTAGAAAAAATATGATATTTCTATCAATGCATTTGATCACAATAATTTAGGTCATTATATAAAAGAAAGTTATTCTTGCTGTTAAGCAGGGTATTGCAAGTGACAATGCTGTAGCGACCCAATTTAAGATGAACAAAATTGAATTAGGAAGGCCTTCCTTTATAAGCCATGCATATACATTAAGAGTGGCTATAAATAAAACGTTTCATAGAAATTGTAAGGCCATTTTTAAAGTGAAATGATAAAACATTGTGGAGTTCATAAATTCATCACAAGTGACCATGATGGTAGCAAAAGATAAAACAAATACAGGAACTAGCCCATATGAAGAGAAAGGCATCCAATGATACTTGGAATTGCAAGGAACAAAATTATATTAGCTCATATTTAGAGCTCCATCGTCGAAGAGAGATTGTATGTTGTAGAGATGCGTATAATATTTAAAGGAATTCGCCTGTATCTATGTGATATAGTGACATAGGCTTAAAACATGCTTACCATATTTCTTTTTCCCACCTTGAGCAACACCAAAAGTAATACTTCTTGAGAAGAAATTTTTTGAGAAATTGGGAAAATAGAAGAGATTACTTCTATAAATGTTAATAATCTTTATTATATTGAATCTCTAAAGAATGGCATCATATATTAAAATAACTAAGCCAAGCATATAATGAAAAAAATCTAGTGTTATCTCACCCCAATTGTTGTCATCAATTCTAAATTCTTCTCCCAATTTGACTGCCTTGTCTTCTTGTTAAATTAATATCTACACAAGATTAGAAGATTGCAAGAGTCACTCAAAAGTGCCATTTTAATCTAGGTATTGTAAAAGATAGAATTAGTAGGTACTGGAATGCATAAATTAAATTTATTCCTAGCATAAGCAAGTTCACAAAGCTTCCAATGTATTAGATACAAAATTTATTTGTTGCATAATATAACTGCTATAGTGTTTTCTTCTCAAAGATGTACGAAAATAACCCACTTAAGATTGTGGATGACGGGCAATCTCAACAATATAAATGGTTGCTAAACATTGTAGATCTGCAACAATTGATAGAAACAAAACCTACCAAAGTCCGGACTTATGCTGCAATCATAGAAAAGTAATAAAAAGAAAGAGTAATAACTCCAATCATCCAATGAAAAAAAGATATACAAAGAATAGTTTTTATTATAACACTTGTGAAGGGAACAAATAAATGTTACCAGTCCCCCTCTATGGGATGGGTTCTTGGCTATCCTTCAACATCTTCAACTTGTGTAGAGTTTCTCTCCTCTATAATGTGTAAGCACAACAAAAATATGGTGTGTGATAATGAAAATAATCAGAGTTACAACATTGATTGCAACAATGAAAATAATCAAATGTGAATAATGAATGGAAAACCCTTCTATTTATAACAAAATATTGAGTTATCCTTGAATAAATAACAATAATAAAATATTATTGATCCCATTCTTGGAATAACAACCTGGAATATTTTATTATATTTGGTTAGGAGGGAAAAGGTATTTAAACTTTTATCTAGAAATAATAAATAAATAAATGATTTATTTATCATCTCAAGGAATTAGTTAAGGAATAATAAACAAATAAGGATTTATTTAATTGTTCCTAAGGATTAGTCAAATTTGACAAAGAATATTAATTAATTAGTGATTAATTAATTATTCTTAGAGAAAAATAAGATAATTAATGGTTGATCTATTTATTTTTCATGATTGGGTCAACTGTGACAAGGAATAATAATTGAACAATGATTTAATTAATTATTCCTAGAAGAAAATAAATTAAATAGTGATTTATTTAATTATTCTTCACGGGTTTAACTATAAACTACTTAACAAAGGTGGTTTATTAAGTAATTTCTCATAGTGAAAGCAATTTTACTATGGTAAAATTGGCTTTACATGGTGTACTTCGATCCATCTAGTAAATTAGGCTAGATGATCAATTTTTTGGTGATAACAATAATATTATAAATGATTTTAATGCTTGTGGTATTTCTATTGAAAGCATTAAATAAATAGAAATTGAACATGTAAGCAATGGTAAACACCACAAGATCACAACTACATGTATCCCTCATCTTTATACTCATGATATCAACCCCATTCCATCACTTCTAGCTGGATAGTGACAGATGAAAACAAATAATACACCTTTGAATTACCATTGCTCAGGCCTTCTTCCATCAGTAGCAATATGTTCTTACCAATTTGAAGAACTTTGTAAGTCAAAATTACAAGGTTGTACAAGAACTCCCTTTAAAATACAAAATAAATGTCAAGTTAGTTCAAAGATCTACCACTCATATGACTACAAATACAATAACTAGTGCAATGCACTATGTAAAAGAAAAAATACATCAACTTGAAAGTAACTTACCTTGAACAACTATGGCAATTAAACTAGATAGATTCGAGTTAGTTAAGGCCTAGAACAAGCCTATTTTCATCACTGTATTTGCTCTAAAACCAGTTCAAAATTTGGCACCAATAGCCTCAGATCTAAAGTCCTGATTCAAAGCTACAAGAGGGAAGTTTGAATTCGATTGAGTGCATATTAGAGGAAGAAATGTCCCTGCAACAGAGTGAAGGCTTGGAAGGTTCTTTTTGTACTTAAATTTAATGGCAATATCTAGTCACATTTGTGTGAATATTGCAGAAGGATTGAGGATCTTGTAGTGAATTGTTTGAAGGGCCTGAAAGGCCTTATAGATAAGTTCAAACCTAGAATATTAATCAAGAGAAGACACCTTGTAGTAGGATCTAATCTGCTGGATGGAGAAACAATTTTCTCAAGGTCTATGCAGTGACTATGAAAATCCCTAGTTGGAGGATAGAAAGGCTTTAATAATATCAATATTTATATATAAGAAATAGGTATGAGACTTATTTATGAACAAAATGAAATAAGGATAAGGAAACCTTTGTTGGAAGCATCAAGTATCATACTTATTTATGAAAAAAATCGAAATAAGGATAAGGAAAACTTTGGTGGAAGCATAGGTATCAGACTTATTTATGAAAAAAATGAAATAAGGATAAGGAAAACTTTGGTGGAAGCATCGAGCATTGGAATCTTAAATTAGTCCTTAAGACAATGAAAAAATCACCTTGAAGAGGATCGAAGATTGAAATTGGACAACATAGGCCAAGATGGAAAAATGAGCTGTTTTGTGCTCAGATTTGTGTGGCTTATTTTACTTGGACATACCAAATAGGTAGAAAACCTATGGTGATTAGGCCGAGCTTCTAAAGTGACAGTTAGGAGGGATGAATAGGCCAAAACAAGGTGCTGAAGAAGTCTCTTTGGATTGTGAGTTACATAGGCTAATAGAAGGAATAAGGCCACAACATTATGAAGAAGGTTTGTCCTTAAATGAAGGGTTGACATAGGAAACTTGTGTGCCCTAACTAGTGATCATGGAAGACAAAGGTATATGATCTTTGAGGTATGTATATTTGTTTTATAAAGGGTCTAAACAAAGTAATGAGTCAGGGTTTTCAGTGTCTGTTTTAAACCTAGGGTTTATAGATTTCATCTAGTCAACAATTTTTGACATCTAGGGATTGGAAACCCTAGATGGAACTTAAATAGGAAAAACCCTAGTGAGAAACCCTGATCTGTTTGTTCCCTCATAGAAACCCTAAAATTCAACATCTAGGGTTTTCTAAGAGAACATAGGACATGGTAAACTTGGAATTTGTTGAAATCTAGGGTTTGACATTGAAACCCTAAGACTAATGTTTCATAGAAAAGGATTAAGGAATTTAGGGTTTTTACTTAAGAACCCTAGGATTCTACCTTCTGGGAAAACCATGGGAACCCTAGATTCACTAGATTGACATCATGTATATGTATACTTTGCTTGGTTGTACTTGATACTAAAGATTGTAGGTGAAAGAAAAATGAGAAGAAGGGAAGAAGCAAAGAAACTATCATGCTTGATGATGACTCCTTGGAAATGATAGGTGTGATGGATGGAGGGAACTGTAAGGATCCTGAAGAAACTAAAGCTAACATGGTCATTAAAAGAGTAAGCATGTATCATTGTGTGGTTTTAGCATGGAATTATAGATAAAAGCATGTGATAGTAGCATATTTAAAGTCTAATTGTTTGAATTGCGTGAAATCATGTAGTCATTTAAGAATGAAAAGCTTGGGGACCATCCTGGACAAGAGTTCATCCATACATCGATTAAAATTATGTTAGAGGAAGTGATTTTGCTAATATGGACCATCATGATCTTATAAGCGTCATCATCTTGGAAGAATATTGGAAAAAGAATCATGACAATATTAGTATGTATTCCATATTGTATGGAAACAATACTTTAAAAAGGATGAAGGAATGTAGTTGGTAAAGTTGCAGGCTCATTGTTGAATGCATTTATCTAGATGATTGCGTGAAATATTAAGAATGCATGTTTGAAACAACTTTTGGGTTGGATTCATATAATCATGGAAGAAAAGTTAGTCATATATTATGCACAGTGAATCTTTCATTTAGTTATATGATGCCTAAGAGGATGAATTTGACTTACTTTGAATGGATACGAATATTAAATACTTTCTCGCTAGAATATGTGCATATATATATTAGTGATCAACATCTAGTATAATCTCTGGAATAAAATGGTAACTTGGTAATCAAGTTCGATACTTCAGCACTCTGATGCATGAAGAAAGAATCATATGGAATAGGACCTTGAAGATGTTGATGATGAGAAATTTTTCACAATGAGGTAAGTTAGGTTTTAATATTTATTGTTGGTTATCTTATTAACATTTTCTTTTTCTACTTGGGAGAGTGTTGCAGGATGGCAATTGAGATGCGTTGAACTGTATGGGATGTATGAAGAATGTTGAGGAAAGATCAACGTTTAGTACTTGGAAACTATGAAGTCAAGATGTGCTCATCTTAGGATTGAAAGGTAGCAGTGCAAGAAGATAAATTGAAGGTCAAAGGAGACCACTTTCTTGAGAAATCTGTGATCAACTGGAAACTTAGGAAATCTCAATATAATTCCCTCATTAAAATTGAAAAGTTGAAAGTAATGTGAAAAATTAATGACTTGGAACTTGTCACAAGACTGAAGAATATGGCTCCATGATACCTCGAAAGGAAGAAGGATCAATATAATGAGATGTAGAGAAACGAGGGAGCCATGCAACTATGAAGAACTAGCAGCTGATACTCTTATGAAGACAATCTAGAAAGCTTGTGGATATGACTTCCCAATTAGAAAGGAAGTCAGGAATCACCTCTAGATTTGAGGGGGAGTAAAGGAGTCTCCTTGAATAATAGCAAAGACTATTATCAAGTTAAAAAGGGGAATAGGAGTATCCTCTCTAGTTTAGAGTGAGTGGTGTTGGACATCTAATGTGCATTATTTTATTCACATGTCAAGCACTTGACCAGGACTAATAGCCGTAAGTCTAAGTGAAGGCCTTGGAGAGAGAATGGTAGAGAATTGGATAATAATCTGTGGTTTCCTTAAGGATAGAACATTGAATAAAGGAAAGGGAATGAAACTATTTGAGGACGTGACAAGTATCCAAGATAAGAGTGGGTGAAGAGGAACGATATTCTTTGAGGATTTAGGGCCAATAATATACGATAAGAATAGTCCTAAAAGGACATACTTTGTGGATATCCTAATGGGTTATGTGCCTTGTAGAGGTAGTATAGTGTCACATGTAATTCCTCCCAACATAATGGTCTTGAATGAAATAGAGCTTGTCTAGTTAGGCCTCAAAGACAATGTTGGTTGATCACAATGTTGATGCTTACAATTAGCTTATCAGTTAAACTCTTCTTATTATAAATTTTCAAAAGGAGTATTGTTCTTGCACCAGTTGGAAAATTATGAATACCTCCCTAGTTAAGAGGGAGTGTTGAAGAATGTAACTAGTTTCGATCTTCATAATTACTCATGTAATGATGTATAAATTATTTGGAGAAAGAAAACGATGTAAAGAATTAAAAAGAAAATTACTTTTGGAGCACGGGTTTCATGCTC
This sequence comes from Pinus taeda, assembly GCA_000404065.3. Lineage (NCBI taxonomy): Eukaryota > Viridiplantae > Streptophyta > Pinopsida > Pinales > Pinaceae > Pinus > Pinus taeda. The sequence goes on along the minus strand of APFE030991789.1, from coordinate 35,528 downwards.
AAGTCATTTTTTCATTAGGTCAAGCATCCATTAAATTCTCCTATGGTTTTTCATGAGTCAAGAGTCATTTTCACTTTGTAAAAGACCCTTGTGGGCACTTTTATCAATAAAAGTATAATTTATTGTGTATTCGGTAGTGTTTAGAGGGCTCCTAAGAACAACTCGGACAACCAGCTAAAGTTGGCCTAGAGTGGGCTTAAAGAGACACTTGGAAGGATATATAAAGGAGGAAATTAGACCTCCTTGGACACATATCAAACATCAAGTTTGAGTTTGATCTTCAATTAAGAAGGAGCGTGAAAAATCATAGAAAAGAAGGAGAAGGCCAATGAAGGAACAAAGAAGATTTATAAGAAATCAAAGGTCTGAAATTTGTCCCTTGTTGACCACACGTGTGAGTTCCCTAATGTTTTTAAGGTCTGAAATTGTAGAGAAAGTTGCAGATTGGTCGGGTAAAAACGGAAGGCTAGAAGATGTTGCTTCACTATCCTTGGAAGAGCCTTGTCTTGTTTTGTAGAATAAAGGGTGGCATCCTGGCTTGGTTTTTGGTGGGAGCCCTGGTCTAGGGTTTGGTCTTAGAAGTCTCCTTTGAAACTGATTCTATAAGAAGAGAAATTCTTTTGGGTTTGCCTCCTGTAGGGGTTTTTCCTTGGCTTGGAGCCTATATTTTGTGTTATCATGTGATCTTCATTTTTTTTTCTTTTGGCATTGATTTGATGATAAGAACATAAGCATAAACAAAATAAGAATAATATAATGTCACAAATAATGTCAAAGGGAAGGTGAATTAATATGATTCCCTAATGAATTTTCCAACGAATATAGGGCCTCCTTTATCTTTATCTATTGATCCCTTGAGGGGGATATAAATTAGTTTGTTTTACCCGTTTAATCATAATTTTTCATATTTAAATCATAGGTATGTAATAGAGTATATGAAATAAGGGAATAGGTTCAAGAAAGTGCAATGAAGAAGTGAATAAATGGACATATTTTCAATATTTTGTAATAAAACAAACTCCTAATAACAATAACGAAAAATTGAATGTTAAATGTAATCTTACCATTTTGAGCTATTTTCTTCCAATAGTTGTTCCACTTCAACATCTAAATTGATACTAATTGTCCTACACATATTCATGAGACAAATGAGGCAAATTTAGATTAAATTTAACCAAATATTAAATTTAATTGCATGAATAAAAAATAATTAAAAATACTTGAGTACATGAACATCTGAATGAGCTCCTTTCACTTTGGAGAGTAAATTATTAGAGTAGTTTAATCTTGGAGCAAACATCTCTCCACTCGACGAAGCAACAAAAAATTCAAAATTGAATTTGTTGTTGCTCTATTGGATCAAGGGTGGTTTTCTCCAATATTATCCAAATCCTAAATTATTCTCTAATAAACAGGGCAACCACATGAAGGTGGAAGCTCTCATGGCCCCTTCCCCCTCACATCACTCTCAATTCCCCAATGTCAATCTATCTACTAGGAAACAATTGAAAGTATGACATTAAGATACATAAAGAAACAAATAGAAAACATTCATTCATTCATGCATTCGTAGATGCACAACATATTTCAACTAAATAAAATTTATCACAAAAAATACATTTACATAATATGAAACAAATTCATTTTAATTACATAACAAGTACAATTATTTATCCTTTGATTTCTTTCTCTTTTTGATCATGAATGTAGCAAGGATGTCTTCATCCCCTTCAGTTGTTATAGGTTGTGTATATCTTGCTCTCGACTTGGTCATACGTCTATGCTGCTACAAGGGGGAAGAGGCATCAACTACAATAAGAAAGAAATGTTAAATTCATATTTATAATTATTATTATTATTACAAGTGTTTTATTAATAAAAAGAGTAGTAGAGTGTCATTTACCTACTTTGGTAGTTGAGGGAAATAGAATACTTTCGGATGTGACCATATGTTCGTCCTCTTGTGTGGCCTCATCTTGTACATGTTCCGGAGTAGAAACAGGAAAGGTTGTAATTAATACACCACTTGCATTTGAATATATTTAATTGTAATAAATACTACAATTTATGTATAACATATGATATACCTCGAGTATCAAGCTAAACATCAGTGTGAAGAAGCACTCCACCATCACTAGGCTCTTGGGTTCCATTATTACTTGGGACATTTGTATGTGCATTGCTTCTCTTCTTTTAACAATCAAGCACATTACTTCATGGCCAAAAATAATAACCATAATAGATTATACAAATAATAATTTATAAATTCTATTTGTTTCTTTTATTTACCTGAGTGTTAAGTTGGGTGTTAGAAGGATATGTAGACCCTAAGCTTGTCCTATGTTCAACCATGGCTTGATAACCGTGCTTAAAAGCAAGCTCGAGGTCTTCATTTGTGGGAGCTTCTTTGAATTGTGACCCCTGTAATTTTGCGTGAGAACATGAATTGGTATTCTTTTGTGATAGTGAACTATTTTTTTTAAGAATTTATAATTTGGATACATTTTTTTTAATACTTACAATTTTTGTGGCCAGTTTTGAGTAAGAACCTGGGCCAAGATGATGCTTCCCATGCTTAGCTATTATAGCCTTTGTGGCTTTGGATGTATCTGGGAGCCTATATTGAAAATACTGAAAAACTTAATTAGATGTCACCATGATGATAAAGCATCATAATTACATTATTAAATGTGGCTCACACCTTCTTGGTTCGGGTGGTGTCTTCCCTTCTTTTCGAAGTGCCTTCTTGGTTGCATCTACCATGAGGGATTTCCACTCCCTCTTTGGAAGTGAAAGACAACGCTCATATGGTTGAAAATGCAACAAGAAAATCCTAATTTAATTTGTCCTTGAATTAAATTAGGAATTAAATTGTAATTCCACATCTCATGACAACTTGTAATAGTTAACTAAGTTAATTTGACTTAGTTAGCTCAGTTAATTCGAGTTGAGGGTCTAACCAGAGTCATTTAGAGTGTCTCCTACAATTAGGAGAGCTAGTTGAGTTTATTTTGAGTTGCAATTATTTAATTTAGAGTAACCGAGTTAAAATCAATTAAACTAGTTCCAACCAATGAAGGAATTAGTGGGAGATCTAGTAGTGAGGTGTAACCAGCAGTGGGGTGTAACTAGTGGCAATGGGGTGTAACTTACTATAGTGGGGTGTAACTTACTGTAGTGGGGTGTGACTTACTACAGTGGTGTGTAACTTACTATAGTTGGGTGTGACTTACTATAATGGGGTACAACTTACTGTAGTGGGGTGTAACCTGTGGTAGTGGGGTGTAACCTCTAGTAGTGGGGTGTAACCTGTAGTGGTTAGTAAACTAAATATTCACTCATAATTAACTCATGCATGTTAGATAAGAGAAAGACCCAATTGATATTGGAGTTTAGGTACATTGTACTACCAGTTGTATAATCATCCGAATTGTACAGGTGGTGCATGCAATCAGAGGAAGGCCTATGAGGATTGTATAATTCATAATTGTGGGATTTCTAAATTAAATATGGGATAATTCCCAAGGGAACATTGTAAGAAAATAAGAAATTGGAAGGTAGCATAATTGGCTAAGTATTGGATTGAGATTGTCTGGGAAGCAATGAGATAAATAGAGATAGTGCAGAGGTTGCTCGGGCTTTAGAAAATCATTTTAATCTTCTCATATTTTCTGATTAATGTAATATAAAGGTAGCATGGATTTTTAGCTGTGGATTTCCCCAGAAAATCATTGTGTTATGTGTGATTGTATTCTTTCTCTTATATGCTTCGTGATTTCATTGATCATTTATTATTTCCGCTGATGAGTAGAGTAGATTCAAGTCAATTGTTTTAGCATATTACAATCTGCAGTTTGAATCTACAAGAAATTTCTACATGGTATAAAGGCTAAAATAACTATAGAAGAGGAGAATACAAGTTTGTCTTTTCTAGGAGAAATTGAATTTGTAGTATCATACTTTAGAGCCAACAGGATGTCATTCTATGGATTGAGACTCGAATATGCCCTTAAGGGTAGTTCAAACTATATTGCTTGGAAGGATAGGATGAAGGCTATATTAGAAGACAACGGGCTTAAGTAATTCATAGACAAAGATATTCCTAAGCCAGTTGATGCTCAGGATCTGGCAGAGTGGAGAAAGTGTGTGGCAAAGGTGAGAAGGACTATCCTAGAAGGAGTTCGAGATCATATTGTCTCGAATTGCCATGACAAGGAGACTCCATTTGTAACGTGGAATTCATTGACATACCTGTTTCAAAGCAACAATGGCCATATGAAGCTAGCACTTAAGGAGAAGCTCATAAATATCAAGATGGAGAAGGGTGACTCTATAATGAAGTACTTGACCAATTTCACCCAATGCCGGGATGAGCTTGGAAGTGTCAATGTTACAGTTGCTGAAGACCATATGGTGAGACTAGCACTTCTAGGCTTTCCCAAGAGCTAGCAAAACTACCAGGACTTAGTTACTGGGAGGGAGAATTTACCAGAGTGGGAACGTTTGTGGTCCAACTTGGTACAAGAAGAGATTCACTAGAACACTATAGATGGATCCTCATCCAAGAATAATGATGACGAGAACTATGCCTTAGCTAGAAAAGAGAAGAAAGGGAAGGGGAAGTCATCTGATTCCAAATTAGATTCCAGTAAGGGAGACAAGAATAAGGACATGTTGAATATTAAATGTTTTCACTATCACGAGCTTAGACACTATGCCACAAAGTGTTTGCATAAGAAGGCTTGTAAGAAGCCCTCAAGAGGAGTGGAAGGTGAATCTTTTTCTTCAAAATTTGAGTTGGATTTCACCCTTATCGGTTGCATGGTGACATCAGTGATGGGTAGTGTGTGGTACCTAGATAGTGGAGCCTCATTTTGTATGAATAGAAACAAAGGGTTCTTCAGTAAATTGAAGGAAAATGACCTCTAGATGTACATTGATATGGGAGATCATGGGAGGTATAGCACGACCTACATCAATATTGTTACCTTTCAGAGGGAGTCTGGTTCTCCTCTCACATTAAAAGATGTCATGTATGTTCTAGGTTTGAAGTAGAATTTGGTTTCAATTTACATGTTGGAGGATCGTGGCTATGATGTGATATTTAGCAAGGGAAAGGATTTCCTTCATCACTAGCCTCATGACAGGTGAAGAAGATCAAGGTTCGGGTGAATAAACTCTACAAATTGGTTGTATAAGACTGCAATGCTTTGAGCACAAAAGCAAAGAAGGTGTAGAGCTGAGACATCCGTGCATTGTGGCATAGAATATTGGGTCACTTGCACCACAAAACTTTGAAGATCGTGCAACAAATTTCTACTGGACTTCCCAAGGGTGCACTAGAGTAGAGAGACACATGCAAATGGTGTACATTGGGGAAGTACACCAAAGCTTCCTTTCATGATAAAGATAATCGAGCGCAAGTGATCCTTGATAGAGTTCACTCAGATGTCCATGGACCATTCTCAAGAACCTCCATGACCAATAACATGTATTATGTAATACTTGTTGATGATTTTTCTCGTAAGTGATAGATTTTCTTCATGCATAAGAAAGATCAGTCATTCGCTAAATTTTGTGAATTTAAAGCACTTGTCGAGAAAGATACTAGATGGAAAGTTAAAGATCTCAGAAGCAACAACAATGGAGAATATGTGTTGAATTAATTCAAGAAATTCAGTGCATCAGAAGGCATTCGATGAGATTTAATAACACCTCATAACCCACAACATAATGGGGTGGATGAAAGGAAGAACAAAAGTATTGTGGGTTTTGCATTTGCGATGTTACATGATCAGGGCCTCCCATAGCACTTGTTAGATGAAGCACGCAACATGATAGTTTATTTGCAAAACATAAGTCCTCATCAAATTCTCCAGATGAGTACAACAGAAGAATATTTTTCAAGTAAGAAACCAGATGTGGCACACTTCAGGATCATTGGTTCATGATTATACTATCATGTTACCAAGGATGCATGGAAAAAGCTAGAGCCAACAATTGAGTTGGGCATATTTGTGGGGTACACTGATATACCTCACAACTATCTAGTGGAGCTTCCATCCAATAGGATGATAGTGGTTCATATAGATGTGAATTTCAATGAAGAGAAGGCCATGAGATGTTCCCTTGAGAGGGAGCTTCAATTACATGCAGATGAGGAGCTTTTAGCTCCAAAGGAGGAACCTTAGAATGATGTAGAGTAGCCAGATGTAGAGGAGTAAAGAGTGGAAGCACCCTCTCATGCAGAGACTTCCAGAGATGGAAGGAAGCACACTAGAGAAGCTAACAGATTGATGCATGATGCTAGAGATAATGTGGGAGCACCCACATCATAGCGTAGGGAGAGGAGGTCACTAGATTGGTATAATGACTACATGGATCTGATGAGTGAGAGTGTAGAGGTAGATGCATCCTCAGCCGAGGAAGTAGTGAAAAAGCCAGTATGGGTTGGTGCCATGGTTGAGGAGTATGGCTCCTTTATCAGAAACTAGGTTTGGGAAGTGGTCCCAAGACCAGCAGACAAGTCAATGGTGAGTTCTATATGGATTTACAAGGTAAAGAAAGTAGCAGATGGGAGTGTGGAGAAACACAAGGCCATATTTGTGGCCATAAGATTCTCTGAGGTGGAAGAAATTTATTATGATGAGACCTTTGCTCTAGTAGCAAGGTACTCTTCAATCAGATCTATTCTAGCATTGTCATCACAGATGGGATGGAAGATACATCAGATGGATTTGATGGAAACATTCCTCAATAGTATGATTAAGGAAGAGATGTATATAGAGCAGTAGGAAGGATTTGAGACCTTCAATAGAGATTCACATGTGTGCAGACTCAAGTGAGTGCTGTATGGACTAAAACAATCACCCTGTGCTTGGTATACCAAGATTGACAACTATTTCACTCGGTTGGGCTTCAAAAAAAGTGAAGCAGATGTGAACCTTTACCATATTGTAGTTGAAGGTAAATTGTTGATAATAGTATTATATGTCAATGATTTGATTCTAACAGGTGATGAGAAGCTGATAAAATAGTTCAAAGAGGATCTTGCAAGAGAATTTGAGATGAAGGAGCTGGGGCTCATGCATTACTTTATTGGTATGGAAGTATGACAAGGAGATGTGGAAATCTTTGTTTCTTAGGGCAAGTATGCTAATGAGATACTGAAACAGTTCCACATGGAGAGAGGCAAACCCATGGAGACTCCTCTAGCAAGTAATTAAAGGAAGGAAGATGCTACTTCAGGTGAAGTAGTGGAGGCTACTATTTATAGTCAAGCTGTGGTTAAGCCAACCAAACTATATTGGAAGGCAACTAAACATGTGTTGAGATACCTCAGAGGCACCATTAAGTTTGGTATTTGGTACAAACAAAGAGAGGGAGTGAAGCTTCAAGGCTTCACAGATGCAGATTTGGCAGGGAGTCCATTCAATAGGAAGGGCACATCAGGGGGAATATTCAATATTGAGTTAGCAACAGTTTCTTGGTACAACATGAAGCATAGATTAGTTGCATTTAGTTCAGCAGAAGAAGAGTACATGGCTGCTAATCAAGCAACTTGTGAGGCTATCTGTATGATGAAGATCCATGTTGGGTTATTTTTTTAGTTGATGAATCCTAAAGTGATTTACAGTGACAATCAAAGTTGTATAAAACTCTCTAATAATCCAGTTTTTCATGATTAGTTGAAGCATATCGACATCCGGTATCACCATCTACAAGATTGTGTGCAAAGGAGAATCATGTTATTGGAGTACATTCCTACAAAGGAGCATGACACCGTTATTTTAAAAGATGCATCATCATGCAATTTCGAGTTTCACAGAGGCAGGATCAAGGTAGCAAATAATCCCTTTCTTGTTTAGCGGGAGTGTCTAAAATGCAACAAGAAAATCCTAATTCAATTTTTCCTTGAATTAAATTGTAGTTCCAAATCTTATGACAACTTGTAATAGTTAACTAAGTTAATTTGACTTAGTTATCTCAGTTAATTCGAGTTGAGGGTCTAACTTGAGTCATGTAGAGTGTCTCATACAATTAGGAAAACTAGTTGATTTATTTTGAGTTGTAATTATTTAATTCAGTCTAATTGAGCTAAAATTAGTTAGACTAGCTCCAGCTGATGGAGGAATTAGTGGGAGATCTAGTAGTGAAGTGTAACCAACAACAGTGGGGTGTAACCAATAGTATTAGGGTGTAACTTACTGTAGTGGGGTGTAACTTACTATAGTGGGGTGTGACTTACTATTGTCACAGGCCCTCCTATGAAGGGTTTGACCCTAATCTCTATTTATTAGCAGGGTTTATAAATAGAACACGACTTTGACCATAAATAAGAAACCCAATTGCAAATTCAAGGGGCTTGAAGCAAATTGTTTATTCGTATGTCCCATAAAATCAATAGCTGTAGGGGAAGAGTTGCTCATTGGTTACAATTTGAATGGAATAGATACAAACGTTGCTATTATGGGGGCAATATGTTTTCTATTTTTCCCAACTCATAATCAATGTATATTATATGTTATGATTATCATTTATTTCAATATATTGTCACACATCTTGTAAGTCAATGAAACATTTAATATGTCATGGTTATGATATTATGGAAGGTTGATCAAGGTCAAAGGGAACCAACCTTACATTAGGTAAACATCAATGTAATTTTATGTAAAATAATATAACCACGAGATTCACTTCAACGTTCCCTTTCCCTTGCTTTAAGAACATTCTAGTTTGTATTAAAAGAAAAAACTTATTGAAATTCTCTTCATTTGCCTTTGTCTTCATCACTTTTTGTTTCAAATAAATTAATTAAATCATGTTGTTTGGTAGGAGTAAATGAAGTTACTATAAATTTCAACACTTCTTTGTATAATATGAGTGGTCCATGTATTAATATAATGATTTAAAATTAAGTTTTTTAAAATTTAAAACCTTTTATATTGGGCATGATATAACTTGAATTTTCTATATAAATTTGGACATACGTCAGTTGTCGTTTTCTTATTAATATAATGATGATTAATTGTGGATAAATTGTTTTTTTTTTTTTTAATGTGTCATAATGAAACTTTTAGGATATACTAATATTTACGAGAAAGTATTTAATTAGATAAACTACCCCTCTTATGTAAAAGATGGAAATTTGTATTGATCTAACATGTTTCATCAAATTCAAATCTTTGAATTTTTATAGTTGAGGATGGTGAAAAACTTACAAATTACACTTATTTGATCAACAGGATGACAAGGGGAAGGCACCAACCTTAGATCAATCCACAAATTCTCCTAAGGAAACAAGGTGCTGAAGAAGTCTCTTTGGATTGTGAGTAACATAGGCTGATAGAAGGAAGAAGGCCACAACTTTAGTAAGAAGGTTTGTCCTTATATGAAGGGTTGACATAGGCAACTGCTGTGCCCTAACTAGTGATCATGGAAGATAAAGTTATGTGATCTTTGAGGTATGTATATTTGTTTTATAAAGGGTCTACATAAAGCAATAAGTTATGGTTTTTGCTACATGTTTTAAACCTAGGGTTAGAAAATTTCATATAGTCAATAATTTTTGGCATCTAGTGATTGGAAACCCTAGCTGGAACTTAAATAGGAAAACCCTAGTGAGAAACCCTAATCTATTTGTTCTCTCATAGAAACCCTAGCATTCGACATCTAGGGTTTTCTAAAAGAATATAGGACATGGTAAACCTAGAATTTGTTGAAATATAGGGTTTGACATCGAAACCCTCAGACTAATGTTTCATAGAAAAGGATCAAGGAATTTAGGGTTTGTACTTAAGAACCCTAAAGATCTACCTTTTGGGAAAACCATGGAAACCATAGATTCACTAGATTGACATCATGCTATTGTATATGTATACTTTGCTTTGTTGTACTTGCTACTAAAGATTGCAGGTGAAAGAAAAATTAGAAGAAGGGAAGAAGCAAAGAAACTATCATGCTTGATGATGACTCCTTGGGAATTATGAGTGTGATGGAGGGAGGGAACTGTAAGGACCCTAAAGAAACTAATGCTAACATGGCCGTTAAAAGAGTAAGCATGTACCATTGTGTGGTTTTGGCATGGAATCATAGATAAAATCATGTGATAATATCATATTTGAAGTCTACTTACTTGAATTGATTGAAATAATCTAGTCATCCATACATTGTTTAACATTATGTTAGAAGAAGTGATTTTGCTAAGATGGACCATCATGGTCTTATAAGAGTCATAATCTTGGAATAATATTGGAAGAAGAATTATGGCAAGATTAGTATGTATTCCATATTTTATGGAAACGATACTCTAAAAAGGATGAAGGAATGTAATTGGTAAAGTTGCAGGCTCATTGTTGAATACATTTAGCTAGATGATTATGTGAAAGATTAAGAATGCATGTTTGAAATAAATTTTGGGTTGGATTCATATAATCCTGGAAGAAAAGTTAGTCATATGTTATGCATAGTGAATCTTTCATTTAGTTATATGATGCCTAAGAGGATGAATTTGAATTACTTTTGAATGGATACAAATATTAAATAATTTCTCGCTAGAATATATATATATATATATATATATATATATATATATATTAATAATATATATATATATATATATAATATGTATGTATATTTATATTTATTTATTTATTTATTTATTATTAGTGATCAACATCTAGTATAATATCTGGAAGAAAATGGTAACTTGGTAATGAAGTTCGATCATTGAGCACTTTGATGCATGAAGGAAGAATCGTATGGAATAGGACCTTGAATATGTTGATGTTGAGAAAGTTGTCACAATGAGGTAAGTTAGATTTTAATATTTATTGTTGGTTATCTTGTTAACGTTTTGTTTTTCTACCTGGGAGAATATTGCAGGATGAAAATTGAGACAAGTTCAACTGTATGGAATGTATGCATAATTTTGAGGAAAGCTCAATATTTAGTACTTGGAAACTGTGAAGTCAATATGTGATCATCTTGGGATTGAAAGGTAGTAGTGCAAGAAGATAACTTGAAGGTCAAAGGAGATCACTTTCTTGAGAAATATATGATCAACTGGAAACTTGGGAAAGCTCAATATAATGCCCTCATTAAAATTGAAAAGTTGAAAGTAATGTGAAAAACTAATGACTTGTAAACTAGCACAAGATTGAAGAATATGACTCCATGATACCTTGAAAGGAAGTAGACTCGATATAATGATATGCAGAGAAAAGAGGGAGCCATGCAACTATTAACAACTAGCAGCTGATACTCTTATGAAGACAAGCTAGAAATCTTATGGATATGACTTCCCTATTAGAACAAAGTCAGGAATCACCTCTAGATTTGAGGGGGAGTAAAGGAGTCTCCTTGAATATGAGCAAGGATCTATTTTCAAGTTAGAAAGGGGAATAGTGATATCCTCTCTAGTTGAGAGTGCATGGTGTTAGACATCACATGTGCATTATTTGCTTCATATGTTAAGCACTTGATCATGAATAATATTCATAGGTCTAAGTGAAGGCCTTGGAGAGAGAATGGTAGAGGATTGGATAAGCATATGTGGTTTTCTTGAGGATCGAACATCGAATAAAGGAAAGGGATTGTTACTCTTTGATGAAGTGAAAAGTATCCAAGATAATAGTGGGTGAAGATGACCGATATTATTTTAGGATTCAGGGTCAATATTATAAGATAAGAATAGTCCTAAAAGGACATACTTTGTGGATATCAATATGGGGTATGTGCCTTGTACATGTATTGTAGTATCACAGGTAAAGCCTCCCAACATAATGGTCTTGAATGAAGTAGAGTTTGTCTAGTTAGGCCTCAAAGACAATGTTGGTTTATCATAATGTTGATGCTTACAATTGGCTTATCAATTTGACCTTATTATTATAACTTTTCAAAGGGAGTACTATCCTTGTACCAGTTGGAAAATTATGAATACCTCTCTATTTAAGAGGGAGTATTGACGAATGTAACTAGTTTCGATATTCATAATTATCATTTGGCTCATGTAATGATGTAAATATTATTTGGAGAAAGAAAATGAAGTAAAGAATTAAAAAGAAAATTATTTTTAGAGCATGGGTTTCATGCTCAAGTCATTTTTCCATTAGGTCAAGCATCCATTAAATTCTCCTAGGGTTTTTCATGAGTCAAGAGTCATTGTCACGTTGTAAAAGACCCTTGAGGGCACGTGTATCAGTAAAAATATAATTTATTTTGTATTTGGTAGTGTTTATAGGGCTCCTAAGAACAACTCGGCCAACAAGATAAAGTCGGCCAAGAGTGGGCTTAAAGAGAAACTTGGAAGGATATATAAAGGAGGAACTTCAACCTCCTTGGATACATATCAAGCATTGAGTTTGAGTTCGATCTACAATTAAGGAGTGTGAAAAATCATAGAAAAGAAGGAGAAAGCCAACGAAGGAACAAAGAAGATTTAGAAGAAATCGAAGGTCTGAAATTTGTCCCTTGTTGACCACACGTGCGAGTGCCCTAGGGTTTTTAAGGTTTGAAATTGTAGAGAAAGTTGTAGACTGGTTGTTTAAAAATGGAAGGCTAGAAGATATTGCTTCACTATCCTTGGAAGAGATTTGTCTTTTTTTGTAGAATAAAGGGTGGCATCTTGGCTTGGTTTTTGGTGGGAGCCCTAGTCTAGGGTTTGGTATTAGAAGTCTCCTTTGAAACTGATTCTATAAGAAGACAAGTTCTTTGGGTTTGCCTCTTGTAGGGGTTTTTCCTTGGCTTGGGGCCTATATCTTATGTTCATGTGATCTTATTTTTTTCTTTTGGAATTGATTTGATGATAAGAACATAAGAATAAAAAAGAAGAATAATATAATGTGACAAATAATATCAAAGGAAAGGTGAATTAATATGCTGCCCTAACGAATTTTCCAAAAAATCTACGTACTCCTTTATCTTTATCTAGTGATCCCTCAAGGGGGATATAAATTAGTTTTTATACCCATTTAATCACAATTTTTTCATATTTAAATCTTAGCTATGTAATAAAGTATATGAAATAATGGAATAGGTTCAAGCTAGTGCAATGGCAAAGTGAATAAATGGACATATTTTCAATATTTGGTAATAAAACAAATTCCTAATAATAATAACGAAAAAATGAATGCTAAATGTAATCTTACCATTTTGAGCTATTTGATTTTGATAGTTATTCCACTTTAACATCTGAATTATCCTATACATATTCATGAGACCAATGAGGAAAATTTAAATTAAATTTGACTAAATATTAAATTTAATTGGATGAATAAATAATAATTAAAAACCCCTGAGTGCATGGATATTTGAATGAGCTTCTCCAAGTTTTGAGAATAAATTATTGGAGTAGTTTAATCTTGGAGCAAACCTCTCTCCACTCGACAAAGCAACAACAAAGTCAAAATTGAGTTTGTTGTTTCTCTATTGGATCAAGAGTGTTTTTCTCCAAGATTATCCAAATCCTAATTTATTCTCTACTAAATAGGGCAACCACATGAAGGTGGAAGCTCTCATGGCCCCTCCCCCCCTCACATCACTCTCAATTCCCCAATACCCAATCTACCTACTAGGAAATATTTGAAAGTAAGACATTAAGATACATAAATAAACAAATAGAAAACATTCATTCATTCATTAGTTCATAGATCCACAAAATATTTCATCTCAATAAATTTTATCACAGAAAACATGTTTACATAATATGAAACAAAGTCGTTTTAATTATATAACAAGTACAATCATTTATCATTCGATCTATTTCTTTTTTTGATCATGAATGTAGCAAGGATGCCTTCATCCCTTTTAATTGTTATAAGTTGTGTATATCTTACTCTCGACTTGGTCATACCTCTATGCTGCTGCAAGGGGGACGAAGCATCAATTGAAATAAGAAAGAAATGCTAAATTCATATTTATAGTTATTATTATTACAAGTGTTTTATTAAGAAAAAGAGTAACATAGTGTTCTTTACCTACTTTGGTAGTTGAGGAAAGCATAATACTTGCAAATGTGGCCATATGTTCATCCTCTTGTATGGCCTCATCTTGTACATGCTCTAGAGTAGAAATAAGAAAGGTTGTAATTAATACACCATTTTCATTTAAATATTTTTAATTGTAATCCATACTGCAATTTTTTTATAATAGATTAAATAACTCTAGTACCAAGCCGAACATCAGCGTGAAGAAGCACTCCACCATCACTAGGCTCTTGTGTTCCAATATTACTTGGGACATTTGTATGTACATTGCTTGCCTTCTTTTAACAATCAAGCACATTACTTTATGACCAAAAATAATAATGATAATAGATTGCATAAATAATAATTTATAAATGCTCTTTGTTGCTTTTACCTAAGTGTCAAGTTGGGTGTCATAAAGATAAGTAGACCCTAAGCTTGTCCTACGTTCAACCATGGCTTAATAACCGTGCTTAAAAGCAAGCTTGAGTTCTTCCTCCGTGGGAGCCTCTATGAATTGTGACCCTTGTAATTTTGCATAAGAACATGAATTTGTATTCTTTTGCAATACTAAACTAATTTTTTTAAGAATTTATAATTTGGATGCCAATTTTATTTTTTTATACTTAAAATTTTGTGTCCAGTTCTAAGTAACCACGTGGGCCAAGATGATGCTGCCCATGTTTATCTATTATATCCTTCATGGCTTTAGATGTATCTGGGAGCCTATATTGAAAATATTGAAAAAATTAATTAGATGTCACAATGATGATACAACATCATAATTACATTATTAAATGTGCTCCATAACTTCTTAGTCTGGGTGGTGTCTTCCCTTCTTTTTGAAGCGCCTTCTTGGTTGCATCTGCCACGAGGACTTTCCACTCCCTCTCTGGAAGTGTTAGACAATGCCCATATTGTTGAAAATGCAACAAAAAAATACTAATTTAATTTGTCCTTGAATTAAATTAGGAATTAAATTGTAATTCTACATCTCATGACAACTTGTAATAGTTAACTAAGTTAATTTCACTTAGTTAGCTTAGTTAACTCCAGTTGAGGGTCTAACTAGAGTCATTTAAAGTGTCTCCTACAATTAGGAGCACTAGTTGAGTTTATTTTGAGTTGTAATTATTTAATTCAGTCTAACTGAGTCAAAAATCAGTTAAACTAGTTCCAATTGATGGAGGAATTAGTGGGAGATCTAGTAGTGAGGTGTAACTAGTAGCAGTGGGCTGTAACAACAGTAGTGGGGTGTAGATTACTGTAGTGGGGTGTAACTTACTATAGGGGGTGTGACTTACTGTTGTGGGGTGTGACTTATTGTAGTGGGGTGTAACTTACTATAGTGGGGTATGATTTACTGTAGTGGGGTACAACTTAATATAGTGGGGTGTAACCTGCGATAGGGGGGTGTAACCTGCAATATTGGGGTGTAACCTATAGTGATCAGTAAACTGAAGATTTACTCATGCATGTTAGATATGAAAAAGACCTAGTTGATATTGGAGTTCAAGGACAATGTACTATCAGTTGTATAATCATTCGAATTGTACAGGTGGTGCATGTAATCAGAGGAAGGCCTGTGAGGATTGTGCAATTCATAATTGTGGGATTTCTCAGTTAAATATGGGCTAATTCCCAAGAGAAAAATGCAAGGGAATAAGAGTTTGGAAGGTAGAAGAATTGGCTAAGTATTGGCTTGAGCTTGTTTGGGAAGCTGAGCTAGATAGAGATAGTGCAAAGGTTTCCCAGGCTTGAGAAAAGCATTGTAATCTTCTCATATTTTCTGATTAAAAAATATACAAATAGTAGGGGTTTTTAGTTGTGGATCTCCCCAGAAAATCATTGTGTTATGTGTGATTGAATTCTTTCTCTTATATGCTTCATGATTTCATAGATCATTTATTATTTCCACTAATGAGTAGAGTAGATTCAAATCAATTGTTTTAGCATATTACAATCTGCAGTTTGAATCTATAAGAAATTTCCACATGGTATCAGAGCTAAAATCACTATAGAAGAGGAGAATATGGGTTTTTATTTTGTAGGAGAAATCGAATTTGTAGTATCATACTTCAGATCCAGGAGGATGTCATTCTACAGATTGAGACTCGAATATGCCCTTGAGGGTAGTTCAAAATATATTGCTTGGAAGGACATGATGGAGGCAATGTTGGAAGACAATGGGCTTAAGGAATTCATAGAAAAGCCAATTGATGCTCAGGATTTAGAAGAGTGGAGAAAGTGTGTGGCAAAGGTGAGAAGGATTATCCTAAAAGGAGTTTGAGATCATATTTTCTTGAAAATCCATGGTAAGGAGACTCCATTTGCAAGGTGGAAGGCCTTGACAGACCTGTTTCAAAACAACATTGACCACATGAAGCTGGGACTAAAGGACAAGCTCAGAAAGATCAATATGGAGAAGGGAGACTCTATAACGAAGAACTTGACCAAGTTCACCCAATGCTGGGATGAGCTTGGAAGTAACAGTGTTACAGTTGATGAAGACGATATGGTGAGCTAAGCACTTCTAGGCCTTCCCAAGTGCTGGAAAAACTACCAAGACTCAGTTAACGGGAGGGAGAATCTATTAGAGTGGGAGTGTTTGTGGTTCGACTTGGTACAAGAATAGATTTGATGGAACAACAAAGATGGATCCTCAACGAAGAATGATGATGAGGAGAACTGTGCCTTAGTTGGAAAGGCAAAGAAAAGGAATGGGAATTCATCTAATTCCAAATCAGATTACAGTAAGGGAAGAAAGAAGAAGGACATGTTGAATATTAAATGTTTTCACTGCCATGAGCTAGGACAGTATGCCACAAAGTGTCTGCACAAGAAGGCCAGTAAGAAGCCCTCAGGAGGAGCGACAGGTGAAACTATTGCTTCACAATTCGAGATGGATTTCACCCTCATCACTTGCATGGTGACATTGGTGATGGGTAGTTTGTGGTACCTAGATAGTGGAGCTTCATTCCATATGACTAACAATAAAGATTTCTTCAGTGACTTGGAGGAGGAGGAATTCCAGATGCACATTGAGATGAGAGATGATGAGAGGTATAGCATGACCTTCATCGGTACTGTTACCTTTCAGAGGGAGTTTGGTTCTCCTCTCACATTAAAATATGTCATGTATGATGTAGGTTTGAAGAAGAATTTGGTTTCAATTTCCATGTTGGAGGATCGTGGCTATGATGTGATATTTATCAAGGGAAAGGATTTCCTTCATCACATAGCCTCAGGACAGGTGACAGATGAGGGTTCGAGTGAAGAACCTCTACAAATTGGATGTATAAGACTGCATTTCTTTGAGAACAAAAGTAGAGAAGGTGTAGAGCCAAGACATCGGTGAATTGTTGCATAGAATATTGGGTCACTTGCACCATGGAGCTTTGAAGATCATGCAACAAATTTCTACTGGACTTCCCAAGGGTGCACTAGAGTTGATATACACATGCAAAGGGTGTATATTGGGGAAGTACACCAAAGCTTCCTTTCATGATAAAGATAGTCGAGTGCAAGTAATCCTTGATAGAGTTCATTTAGATGTGTGTGGACCATTCTCGACAGCCTCCATGAACAAGAATATGTATTATGTAATATTTGTTGATAAGTTTTCTCCTAAGTGCTGAATTTTATTCAAGCAGAAGAAATATTAGACGTTAGCTAAATTTTGTGAATTTAAAGCACTTGTCGAGAGAGATTATGGCAGGAAATTTAATGCTCAGAAGCAATAATGGTGGATAATATGGGTCGAATGAATTCAAGAACTTCTGTGCTTTAGAAGGCATTCAATGAGAGTTAATATCACCTCATAGCACATAATAGAATGGGGTGGATGAAAGGAAGAACAAAATTATTGCGGGAGCTGAACAAGTGATGTTACATGATCAGGGCCTACCATTGCACTTGTGGGATGAAGCATGTAACACAACTATTTCTTTCTAGAACAAAATTCCTCATGAAATTCTTGGGATGACTACACTAGAAGAATTTTT
>APFE030991779.1:42785-56046 GCA_000404065.3 Pinus taeda | reverse complement strand
GTGGGTTCGTACCCGTTCTTCTTCTAGTGCTAAAAATAGTGGCACTGTAAACTTTTGGGGAATAATTCTGCCTACTTCCAACAAGTTATAATAAGAGCCCAAGTTGGGCTGTGGGCTTGGTTCCATGATAACATCAGGTTTCTCCTCCTTTGGTGGTGACTTGGCTGCTCCCTCCTCCTCTTGTGGTGACTCAACTGCCTTCTCCTCCATCTGCTCAGTTTCCTTCAGCCTAGCCAGAGTTTCCTGTAGAATAGCCTCAGCATCCTGTAGAGAGATTTGTGAGCTCATTTTCTCCACTCTGTCCTTCCATGAAGATGTTTTTGGGCTCCCCCTCTCATAAGTAATGGAGGCTTTGGAGGGGGATTTATCATTTATCCCTTGGCATGGTAGGCGTATCCACAATAGTTATTGGTTCTTTGGATGGAGGCTGGGGTCTGCCAGTCTTAATTCTCACACTCCTTCTTGCTTTGAAATACAAAGGAGTCTCACTTTTTCGTTTTTCTTTCGGCTTGGGAGGAGTACTTAGGGCGGCCAGCATAGCTGCTGCCTCCCTAGCTAGGATTTCAACCGATTTCTCCTTCTGTTGTCCTCCTTTCGGACTTCCTGTAGAAAGTCCTGTAGCGGTTGCTTTCTAGCTTCCTGTAGAAGCCGTTTTCAATTTTCCTATAGAAAGACCTTGCTGTTTTCCTGAAGGAATTCTCTACTGCTTCCCTGTAGGACCACTCTGCCGCTTCCCTATAGGAGCACTTTGTTGCTTCCCTGTAGGAGAACTTTGTTGCTTTCCTGTAGGAGTACTCTGTTGTTTTCCTGTAGGAGTACCCTACTGCATTCCTGTAGGAGTACCCTGTTGCTTGTCTGTAGGAATCGAGGGCACAGTTTTAGCCTACTTGGCCGAGGGAAATTTTTCTTTCATCTTGGCCGAGGTAGCCTTAGGGGTGCCCTTACTGTCCTAGACTTTCTCAGACCATTCTACCCTGCTCTGTAGTCGTTTTTCTCTGGACGTTGGGGCAATCCCATCATCCCCTGTTTTGGCAGCTTGCTTTGCTGTTGGTGTTCCTTTTTTCTCCTTCTTGGGTGCTTTGCCATGGGTGTCCTATCTTTTGGTCTTCTTCTCGCCCTGAGTAGGCTCCTTCTCTTAACTGTTGGAGGAAGTGAGCTCCTCAGCTAAGACTCAGATGTCATCATCCTTTGACATATTCCAGAAAATCTCCCATGAGAGAGGGACAGTGAAAGTGTGGAGTGCATCTTCCACAAGGAGCTTTATAAGCCCATGATGTGCTAGCTGGTCCAGTGTCCCTTCTCTGATTTTGGTGGCTCATTCAGTCATGGAATGCAAAAGGAAGTATGGAATGCTCAATTTCTGCTCCGAGGGGAGGTCCATGTGGTGTCTGAGTTTTGTGAGCAGCTGAAAATGATAACCATATATGATACTAAAGTGCCCCTCGCACGTGATATACTTCATAATTTGGAGGCTAACTTCACTCCAGAACGGCTGTAGGCTAGTCCTCCGCACTCCGTTTTTATCCTCTGAGAATTGTTCTTCAGGCAAGAAGAATTCTTCCTTAGCCTTCTTACCCAGCTTCCTTTCCTCCTTATCCCACGGGATTCCCATTGGAAGATCGATCACCCTACTGATGAGCTGTGGTGTGAGTCTGAGGGTCAGTCCCCTGAAATTAACGATGGCCAATGTTTTTGACTTCGGCTCCAGGGACCGAAGGAATTCTTCTGTAATTTCATCGTCGTGCCCCTGGAGCTTTTAACAAAATGACATCCATTGTGCATGGGAGAAGAGTTCTACCACCTCCGGGGTTTCCCGTAACTTCATTGAGTCTGAAAGTTCCTTTCGAATGAACCCACCCGGCATGGTGAAATTAAGTGTTTGCACTCTCACACTGAGAATTCTGGGCGGATTCTTTCCTTAGAGCGGAAAAAAACTTTTTGGTCGATTACCCTGCTGAATTTGCCTGCTCAGATGTACAGAAGGAGAATTTCAAGAATTTCACTCGGATCGCAGAGCTACGTCTCCGTTATACACTCAACGGCATAAAATTTACGATTTTGACAGTGTTTCGACAGGGTATCACCCTCTACAGGAAGGAGTTTTCATTCATGCGTGAAGAAAGTTGCTCATGCAGATGACTACGACAATTTTAGCAGCGATGCATATATAAAACCAGACAGAATTGCACTTGAATTTTTCTACCCCTTTTCTACATCGATTGCACCACCTTTGAAAAAAAAAAATCTTTGCATGGGGAGGTTAAATTCTGCCTACCTCTGAAATTCGCCACCCTCGACGTGAACAGTCTGCACTGCTTCGGATGTCACGTTTCCTGTAGTGCAGTTTCCTGTAGAAGTCTGCTCTCGGCTTCCAGAGGAGTTTATGGCAGCAGGACCAGTCTGAGCGGTCGCAGGATGCTTGAACAGGTAGAAAACTTCGGGTTAACCACTTGCAGAGGAAGAGGACGCACATTCGGCTGGGAAACGGTTGTTTCATAAATGACTGCAGTGCATTCATAAGTGTCAACCGGCTGATTTCGAATTGCTGCGCAATTCATGGCGCGGGGTTGAGCTGTCCCTGATGGTCCGTTGGCTGACGTCACCATAATCATATCCCAGCGTGCCCCTAACCACCAAATTCTCTCCGCTGGAGTTACCGCCGCCAATCTTGTCATACCTCCGCTTCTTCCCGACTGGACATTTCCCACGTGCCAATCATCCACCGTTTCGGCATAATCGATCCAGTTCGGATCCTACGAGGCCGCTTGACGGGTTGTGGTGGCCAGTTGAGCGGCAACCAGCCTTGTTCAATCCACTCATTTTCAAATTTGTGCACATTCAAAGTATAGTTTATGCAATGGGATGAAATAAGGTTAGTTACTTACTTGTGCGGTCGTGGACGTGGCTTTTTCCAGGTTTCAAGATGAAGGATGCGAGATCTGTGTGCTGCTGCTTCATGGTCAGGTGTTGTAGCTTCCCTGCATTGGCTGCTGCTGGCTGGGAGTCTTTGAGACCTGCTCCTCTGGTGGCAAACATGGCATGCACCGATCCTGTGAGCTGCTAGTGTCTTCGTGGCAGGTACTCTAGCTGGATCAGCTGCTACAGGATTCTTGTAGGACATCCTGTAGCTATCTCTCCTCCTGGGGTGCATGCTGACATAATTCGAGTATTATTGCACAGGTGAAAGGTCTTGAGGTTGCCTAACAGGTGAGCGCTCGAGCCTCAGGAGACCTTGTTTCTGAGATTGAAAAGAAACACAATTTTCCTTATTTGAAAAACAGAGTTCTCGTTGCATGTGCAGGTATGCTTGCTCAGATTGGAGTGGTGATAGTGAAAAGAGGTGGAGCGAGTGGGGGATGATAGAAAAGGGTGGTTGCATGCCCCCTCAATCGACTTAAAGCTCCAAGTCTTTCCTCGTAGTTGATTCTAGCCCACTCAAACATTCTATAGGAAGTTTCCCATAGAAATACAGAACTTCCTGTAGAAAGTCCTATAGCTTCCTGTAGAAGGCCAAACCATGATCCGATTGTGCCCAAACTTTGCAAAAATGAGTGTTGATGGTGGATGTGCATGAGAGGCTATCTGGTAGATTGATATAAACCCTTGTCTTTGAGTTGATAGTCCTCCTTTTGTGCACTGTATACCTGCAAAACTTTCAAAGAATAGCTGATTTTTTCTTGTTTCACTTTTCCTTTTTTTTTTCTTCTTTTCTTTGTTTTTTTGAGAGACAGCAAGGGCGCCTCAATGAGGTTTTCACCCCTACCACCTGCCTTGGGTGCCTTGAAAAGGTTTTCACCCAAGGATCTTTTATTCCCATTCTCTTTTTTTTTTAGAGAGACAGGAGGAGCGCCTCAATGAGGTTTTCACTCCTACTACCTTCCTTGGGCGACTCAGAAAGGTTTTCACCCAAGGATCTTTTTTCCCTTTTTTTTTCTTTTTTTTTTTCCTTTTTTTTTTTTAGAATATGAAATGAGGCTCAGGGTGTGCCCAAAATAGAGGCAGAACCCTTCTCTATGACCAGCACTAATTTTTCCATAGTTTTGACGAACTCTTGCCTTGACAGAGGCTTCCTGTAGATCTTGAGTCGATGCCCATTGACGAGCATGGGGATGGCTTCTTCATCAATAGTTCGGATAAGAATAGAGCCATTATCATAACACTTTTCTACTGCATATGGTCCTAGACACCTCATTCTTAGTTTTCCCTTGAAATCCTTATGTCTGGAATCATATAGCAGCGCCCAATCTCCCGGCTGGAATTGTTTGTCATTGAGGTGTCGGCCATGCCACACCTTCCTCTGGAGTTGAGTCACTTCTGAGTGGAGGAGGGCCTACATTCGAAGTTCATCCAACCCATTCAGCTGCATTAACCTTTCTTGTTGAGCATGGCTGAGGTCTAGGTCCAACTAAGCTGCCATCCTCAATGTGTTGTACTCAAACTCGATTGACAGCAAAGCTCTCTTTCCATAGACTAGCTCATAGGGTGTAAAACTAGTTGTGGTCTTCCAAGTGGTGTTGTAGGCCCAAGTGGCCTCAACCAAGCAATCTGCCCAATCCTTTCTACTGCTGCTCACCACCTTGGTCAAGATCCCCTCTAATGCTCTGTTGGTGACTTCCACTTGCCCATTCACCTCAGGATGATATGGGGTAGAAATCCTATGCTTGATTCTATGATGAGCAAGCAGATCTTCAATCAAATTGGAGGTGAACTGGCTTCCTTGATCGGTGACTATCTCTCTTGGGTAGCCAAATTTGTAGAAAATGTTTTCTCTTAAGAACTCAGCCACCTTCTCTTCTGTTGCTGCTTTGATTTCTTTGGTCTCTACCCACTTTGTCAGATAATCTATGCACACAGTGACGTAAGACTTTTGCCTTGAAGGAGGGTTGATAGGGCCCACAAATTCCATACCCCACTTCTCAAATGGCTCAAGAGTCACTTGAGGTTGGAGAGGCATTTCATCCCTTGGGGTTGGTTTCCCCATCCTCTGGCATTGGTCACATTGGCTGATATATCTTCTGAAATCTGCATGAAGAGTGGGCCAATAGTAGCCTGCCTGTAGAATCTTGAAGGCAGTCCTTTTGGCTGCAAAATGTCCTCCACAAGGTCCATCGTGACAAGTTAGGAGGATGTCAAAGACTTCCTCCTCCCTTACACAACGCCTTAAGATCTGATCAGGGCCAAGTTTGAACAAGTTGCCCCCGATCCAAGTAAATGAGGCACTTTTTCTCATGATTCTGCTCTTCTCCTTCGAGGATAGATGCGGAGGGAACTGTGCTGAGACCAGATAGTTTTCTATATTAGCAAACCACGGGGAGAGTACTGAGATAGAAAATAGATGCTCATCTGGCATCTGGTCATCCACGGTTCCTTCTTCACCTGCAGGAAAATCCAGTCTAGACAAGAAGTCAGCAACAACATTTTCTCTACTTGGTTTGTCAACAATGGTCAAATCAAACTGCTGCAATAAAAGTAACCATCTAATAATACGAGCATTCACATCAGGCTTATTCATTAAATATCGGATTGCAACATGGTTAGTATGTACAACTGTTTGATAGCCAATGATATAGTGTCAGAACTTGTTCAGGGCATGGACCAGAGCCAAGAACTCTTTCTCAATTACCGTGTAATTCATTTCTACCTTGGACAAGTTTTTACTGACAAAGTATATAGCATATGGGAGTTGCTCTTCAACTTGTCCTAAGGCTGCCCCTATGGCTTTGTTCGAGGCATCCGTGTGGATGTGGAAAGGTAGGGCCTAGTTTGGGCCTCTCAGAATTGGAGCAGATACCAACTTATCCTTCAACTCATTCAGAGCCTTCTGGCAGTCATCCGACCATTTAAACTCAACATATTTTGCTAAGAGGCCAAACAATGGCAAGGCCAACTTACTAAAGTATTTAATGAATCTACGATAATATCCTGCTAAGCCTAGGAAACTCAGGACATCTCTCACCTTTTAAGGAGGTGGGACCCTTTTGATGATAGTAACTTTATTAGGATCCACCTGTAACCCCTGGCAAGAGATGGTATGGCCTAACACGGTCCCTTCAGTCATCAGGAACTCACGTTTCTTAGGACTGAGGGACAGATTCATCTCGATGCACTTACTCAAAACTTTTCCCAGGTTGGATAAGGCTTCCTGGAAGCTACACCCGTAAGGAGTAAAGTCATCCATATAGATTTCTACCGAATCATGGACCAACTTGGCAAAGATGCTTAACACAACCCTCTCGAATGTGGCAGGGGCATTACATAGCCTGAAGGGAAGAACACCGTAGGCAAAGGTACCCCATGGACAAGTGAAAGTGGTCTTATCTTGGTCTTCCGGGCTGATTTGAATCTGGTTGTACCCACTGAACCCATCTAGGAAAGAGAAAAATCTCTTCCCTGCCAGACCATCCAGCACTTGATCTATTAAAGGTAAAGGGAAGTGGTATTTCTTGGTGGCTTTGTTCAACTCTCTGTAGTCCACACAGATTCTCCATTTCCCATTTTTCTTGGGCACCAACACTAGAGGGGAAACCCATTCGCTATCCGAGATGGGGTAGATGAATCCCGCATCGAACCATTTTTGCACCTCTTCTTTAACAATGTCTTTGAGGGTTGGATTCATCCTCCTCTGGGGTTGGCTAACTTGTTTACAGACCTCCTTGATGTAGATATGATGAGTGCAGACTGAGGGATGGATTCCCTTCATTTCCTTTTATCTCCAAGCAAAGGTCTCCAAATGGCGGGTCAAGAGACTAGATAGCTCCTTTTCCTAAGAGAGAGAGAGAGAGAGAGAGGAGCTTATCTTCAAGGTCTTCTGAGGGCCAAACTCCACATTCTTAACTCTGGGGTTGGTCGGATTAGTGGCACTTAGGTCCACTAAGGCATTGGCCTGGGTGTCTTCCACCAATTCTTCCAAGGATAGCTCACTAGGGGGAGGATTTTGGATTAAGTTTTCAATCAAATCATCCTCGGTTGGAGGACCTCCCTTGGTGGCCTCTATTGTGCATAATGGTGCAGATTAGACCTCATCCTATTCTCCTTCTTCCAACCAGAGGGGTAAGTCATGTTCTATCGAAGGTTTGGCAGGAGGGTATAGGACCAGTTTCTTGGACATAGGCCCATTTTTTATGGTCATGCTTCCGGCTTGATAGCTGATGTAAGCATCTGCAGTGGCCAGCCAAGGTCTTCCCAAAATGAGTGGATAACCTGTGAGTTTTGCCTTAGGCTGGAGGACCAAAAAGTCAGCAGGGTATTCCCACGAGTCTATAGAGACCAAGACATCCTCCATAATCCCTTCGGGAGTCACGGTGGAGCGATCTGCCAATTACAGCACTGTCGAAGTCTTTCTTAGGAAACTCTGAAGATTGAGCTTAAGCATGGTGTCCCTGGTCGTCACATTGATGGCAACCCCTAAATCAATCAGAGTGTGGGGTATAATGGTGCCATTGATGTGGACATCAACTGCAGGGCTCCCAGGGTCCAAATACTTCGGACAGATTACTTTCCCGAACATGAGATTGGACAGTTGTCCTATGACATTGATGGTCGAGGCATCTCTCTTTCACCTGCCTGGGTGCCTGAAACACTTCTTTTTAATCAATTTGTTGTAAATTGGTACATCTTTGATGGCCTGGAGAAGTGGAATTTTCACACACAACTGCTTGAGTTCTCCCAGAAGCTCATCCTCCTCTGGGTTGGGCTGCGTGGTCGCTGTGAGTCGCTCAGGAAAGGGTGGAATGGCTTGGGGTTCACTTTCATGTTTCTCTTCCTCCTCTTCTAAGGAAGGAGGTTGGCGTTCTGGAAGGACTTTCCCAGATCGTAGGTTGATCTCCTAGATCTCCACAACATAGGTAGGGCATGATGTCTCCCCAGTATATACCTGCTGGGCCTGTCTATTGTTGGGGTTCAGTTCGGCTGAGTAGGCATCTGGGGTTGTCTTAGCGGAGCAGGAGGTAATGGTTGGGGTTGAGTTGGTGGTGGAGGCAGAATGGCGGGAGGAGTGTTGTATTGGGGCCTCCACCACAGTTGAGGTGCATTCCACTGAGGTTGTGGCTGGGCATGAGAGTGAAACAACTGAGAAGGAGGTTGAGTTTGGTATGGAGATGGATAAGACCATGGAGGAGGTGCGAACTAGGAAGGATGAGCAGGGGGACCCCAAGAAGGCATATGGGCAGGTTGGTTGGGGTGGTAATAAGCTTGGGATGACCCTTGCATTCCCTGCTGATAAGGTTTGGGTCCATGAGGCCTCCTTTGGTTGAGGAAGTAGAGAGGTTCAGTAGCCACCTCAGTCCCTAGGTAAATGGATTTAAATCCAGGCAAAGTAGGGCATTGGTTGGTGGGATGGTCTTCCTCACACATGAAACATACCTCTACTGAGTGTAATGGGCACTCATTCTTGGGGTTCTTCCTTATGCATCTAGGACAAAAAATGGCCAAGGCCCTCTCAGCTTCTTCTTTCTTCTGGTGAATTCGGAAGGTATCAAGTTGCATGGCAATGGTCTGTCTCATTTTCCTCTTAAGATCTTCCATTTGGTTAGCAAACTCATGCTTGGAGAGAGAGGTGCTAGCTGAGAGATGAATTCCCCTACCTCTCTTCCGGGCCACCCTAGAATGGTTTCTAAACACGGTATTTATGTCCTCATAAGGTAGTTGGTAGATATCTCCTCTAGCCAGCAGGTTAAGGGTGTCCAGAAGGTCTTCAGGGACTCCTCGGAGCAGAACCAACTTCAAAGATTCTGGGTCAAGTGTGCACCTGGCTCATTTATAACTGAGTTGGAACCTTTCCTCATAGTCTTCCAAAGATTCATCACTACCCATGGTCATCCAAAAGATTTCCCCCTTAGTTTCCTTGGACCTACAGTAGTCTTTGTACTTGGTGTTGAAAGCTTGTTGCATTTGAGCCCAAGTGGTGATACTATTTCCAGGCAACCCCATGAACCAGCGTAATGCTGCATCCTTGAGGGTAAAGGGAAAGAGTTTCATCTTTTGCTCATCCTCAGCATAGTCATAAGTTCGACAAAAGACCGCAAACTTGAACAAGAAGGTATCAGGGTCCTCAGTAGTCAAACCATGGAAATGAGGTAGTGCAGAGGGACTTATGTTTTTCATTTTTATGTCTCCATTGGTCTCTCAAATGGGAAAGGCACCCTCTATTCTCTCATCTTCTCTTCTACCATTTCAGTTTTCAGCCATAGCTGCAGACGAAATAGTTTCTAACTCTTCTTCTGCTATAGGATCTTTGTATATCTCAGGAGGTTCACCTATAGGTTCTTTTGGCTCACTGTCACTAGAGAAAAGAGAAAGTTGACTCAGTGATGTGGTGGGGGTGTTGGGTAAGAATTTTCCGGTCTTATCTCTGTTCCTTCGAGGCATGAAATGGAAAGACTTTTTATTTCTTTTTGTATTTTTTTCCTTGTACCTGCAAAACTAAAATAGGTTGAACTGCAGCTAACTATCTTACTGAAAGGAAAATGCGGAATTGAAATTCTAATTTACGCTTGCAGAATTGAAATGCTAATCTATGAAAGCAGAATTGAAATTCTAATCTATGCTTGCAGAATTGAAATTGCGGAATTTGAATGCTAATCTATGAAAGCAGGAAATGTCTATTCTACTTTTACAGAAATGAAATTGCAGAATGGAAATGAAATAAACTACTTAGCAGAAGTTTGTAGTAGAAAATAGAAGAATAGAAACAATCACCAATACTCTGACGATTCCCCGGCAACAGCACCAAAAAGATGGTGGGCTCCAGTATTGCAGCAATAATGCTGCAACTCCTGGGACTCCCTTCTTTACTTTTATCAACCCGGTCGTTTGTAACAAACTTGGTCGCGATGGTGCTGTATGCACAAGTACTAGCTCTTGTCGCAGCTGTCACTTGGTCAGCTGGCACAAGTCTGCTAGGGGCTTTAGCCAACTTCTATAAGTTCTCAGAAGAAGCTTTTAAATGATGAATGAAAGCTAACTCAAAGGGAGCTAATCTACTTGTGAAAAGAAACTGAAAGCCAAAGAGAAATACAAACCCTAGCAAACCCTAATTCTACCAGCTAGTTCTACTGATGCAAAAATGAGAATGCAAACTACTGAATGAGATGACATTGACTTCAAAAAGGGAAAATGCATATGTCTTAGACTACTTTTGTCCTAGAAAGTATCTTTTTGTATTTTTTTGATTAAGTGTCGATTTTCACATGCATATGCTTGAACTGTGCTTCACTGTGCAGGAGTGGATCAAGGAAGAGGAGTGCTTGGAAATGGTTGAAGAGGCTCAGAGGAGGTCTAAGGAGTCCCTAACACTCTTCCCCAGAGTCTCACAAGGTTTGGCTATCAGGAAACCTCACTTGTGAGCTTCTATAGGAAGTCTGCAGGGGTTCTACAGGAAACTTCAGGATTTCTACAGGAAACTTCAGAATTTCTACAGGAAATTTCAGAATTTCTACAGGATGTTTGGAAGTCGGTTTTTAGGGGGTGGATGAGTGAGGGAAGGTGCATGGATGGATCTAGAGGTAGAATAGGGGTCTAAAAATGGCCTAAGGACTTGTGGGTGGATCGGTGAAGAGGTGTAGAAGGCTGACTTGGCTTGAAGACGGCCAAGGCAATGATGAGCAAGGAGGTAAGGTTTCCTAGGCACAAAGGATAGATGGGAAAAGGGTAGCTTAGCTACAAGACAGAACAGGAGGCTTAGATGATGCTTTGGGAGGATGGATGAAGGAAGAAGATGCCCTGCACGGTGGGCCTTGATCAAATCAACGAAGACCTGCAAATGATCAAATCCTAAACTAGTTTATTCTATCCATCAATCAACAAAAATGAGCAACACTTTATTTGGGAAGAAAACCTTGTACACCATCTATGTAAAGGAACGTTTCAGATGTCCAAACCCATGACTAATCTCTGCAAATAAAACAAGCACACTAAAAGATTGCATAAACAAGCAAACTAGTGTTTTTGTGAGGCAGCACTGTTTCCTCAATTCCAGCCCCAAATCGAATAAGGCCGAGGTGAAACCAGGAGTATGGTTGTCTCTTTTCCTTGGAGATCTTGTTGTTATTATCCTACCAAAACATCTAAACCAAAGTCATTCATAAACAGTGATATATTCTTGCAACATAACGAAATCTACTTAACAGCAATGTGTTCAAATGCATAAAGGAAAAAAAACAGTGATACGTAAAGGAAAAGCAATAATACAGGAAGGAGGTCCTAGGCTCTCAGGTTGGGCCCAGCCCTGAGAGCTTTGGCTCCTATGAAAAACTCAGATTTGATAGGAAACCAAACTGCTTCTCATCATCCAAAAAGAATCATAATAGTCATGCCAAAAATGGTTACAAAGGAACAAAATAAAGCTGCAGCGCTGAGGTGCAAAGTACACAATAGTTTCAAAAGTCTTTTTATGAAGGCCAAGGCCTCAACATTTATAGATAATGAGGGACCTAGCTGGCCTCCTCAATCTGTGGAACTCGGTTGTCAAACTGTGAGTCAAACAGTCCCTTTCTAAATGCTGATTGGCTGCCTTCTAGATTCGGTTTGGTGGTCTTTGGAGCTTGGAGTTGGAGGTGAAGAATCCGAGGGAAGGGTCAAATTGAATGCCGTAGCACCCTCCTTCAAAGTCCTCACTGTCAGGCTTTGGCTGCCTATAAGATCATGATTTGCTTTGACTTTGCTCCAATATACTTCCCAAAAACCTGAAATAGACACGTGTTAACCACCTAGGAAAAGTAACTTCCCCTATTCGTACCAAAGACACAAACATACTTAAAATAATGCATAAACTATAGAAAATGACGGATTTGAACAAGGGCTGAACAATGAAAATTAGGCCAAATGAGCCCAAATTGTTACCAATTTTGGGGCTCATCACATTGCTCCCCTTGAAGTTTGTGATGTATTATTTGGACAACCATACTTGTGGAAGCGACATATTGTGTATGAGTCAAGGCCCCATGCTATTATTATTACATTGGGAAATAAGTTGTGCAGGATACCAGAGGTAGCACCACCTATCGCCATCTCTTTGATTACTACAAAACAATGCGGTAAGCTTGTTTCCAAAACCTGGAAATTTGTTTTCCTGATGATACGCCCTCAAGGAAAGAAGAAGACTGTGGCCATGGCCTCCAGACAGGGCCCCTCTGCACGACAACTACAGATGGACAAGGTCATGGAGGAATACGAGGACATCTTCACCTCCCCTGCAGGGGTTCCTCTGCATTATCAGGTCAAGCACTCCATCCATCTGACCCCAGGTGTGTCGCTACCCAATGGACCAATTTATCAGCGCTCCATTCTGGAGAATGATGAAATCAAGAGGCAGATTCAGGAGCTCCCGCAGAAAGGTCACATCCATCCGAGTTCATCGCCTTGTGGGAGCTCGATCGTGTTGGTACAGAAGAAGGATGGCACTTGGAGACTTTGTATTGACTATCGGGCACTGAACAAGATCACTATCCGTAACAGGTACCCAATCCCACAGATTGACGACCTCCTGGACCAACTAAAGGGGGCGAAATATTTTAGCAAGATTGATTTGAAGTTAGGATATCACAAGATTGATTTGAAGTCAGGACGACAATCTGTGTGCTAATTTAGAGAAATGCACTTTTGGCATGACCCAGGTTCAGTATCTGGGATACATTGTTGATGAACAGGGGGTGCATGTGGATCCAGCCAAGATCCAAGTCATTCGGGATTGGCCATCTCCAACCACTTTGATAGAGCTCCGCAGCTTTCTAGGTCATGCCAACTTCTACCGCAGGTTCGTGTTGGGGTTTTCTCATATCACTTGGCCCTTGAGTCAAGTCACCAAGGGAGGATCCAAAGTAAAGTTCTTTTGGTCTGAATCTCAACAGAAGGCATTCATAGAGCTGAAAGATCGCCTCTACACAGCACCGATGCTCGCGTTACTAGATTTGCAACAACCATTTGAGGTCGAGACAAATGCCTCTGACTATGCTATTGGGGCAGTCCTTACTGAACACGGGCATCCAGTGGCATATCATAGTGAAACACTTTCAGACACAGTCCAGAAGTATCCCACTTATGATAAAGAGATGTATTCCATTGTGCAGGCTTGCCGACAATGGAAGCATTACATTTTGGGGAAGGAAACGGTCATCCACACAGACCACCGACCCCTACAGTCCATACAGACCCAAGGGAAATTGCAGAATGATCGCCATCAGAAGTGGTCCACATACCTGCAACAGTTCCATTTGAATATCAAGTATAAGAAGGGTAGCACTAATAATGTTGCAGATTGCCTCAG
>APFE030991779.1:24048-41515 GCA_000404065.3 Pinus taeda | reverse complement strand
CTCGAATAGATATTTCTAATGAGCTATTGTACGCATCAAACGGAGATCATATGCAAAAGTTACGACCCCGGGAAGTTGATGTACCAACTTACCCCCAAACGGGGCCCACAGTTTGGCGTTTCATCTCCTAGGGTTAGGTTTTGGAATGTTAAGGGTTTTTCATTGTTTTCTCAACAATAAATAGGCCTTCGAGCCTCATTGTAACACAGTTCAGAGGCATAGTCACCACATCTCTTCTCAGAGATAAGTTACCATCGCCCTAGCTGGTTTATTTCCATTTCTGGTTGTAAGCATATTTCGGTATTTTCCATTAATGAAATGAAACATTTTTTCCGCTGCATCTTTGTGTATATGGTTATCTCTATATTTTGTTGTGTTCTTGTTTAAATCCGGATCAGTGTAGGTGTATGTATTGTGTGGTTCTGTACACCAGGTGTAGGCACATCTATTGTGTTGTGTTGTACACTAGGTGTAGGTGTATGTTTTGTGTGTTAGGTGTATATGCATGTATTTCACGGTGTTTTATGTCGTGTGTGGTTATATGTGTGTGATGCACACTATGTGTATGTGCACATGGTTGAGGAGAAGGCACCAAATTTTTTTTGGTGTGGAAACCAATCTGGAGTGCATACAAAATAAAGACAAAGGTAGG
This sequence comes from Pinus taeda, assembly GCA_000404065.3. Taxonomy (NCBI): domain Eukaryota; kingdom Viridiplantae; phylum Streptophyta; class Pinopsida; order Pinales; family Pinaceae; genus Pinus; species Pinus taeda. The sequence goes on along the minus strand of APFE030991779.1, from coordinate 40,863 downwards.
AGCTAAGGATTGATTAAAGGATAAGTATCAATATTTTATTTCAGTTTTTTTATGCATCTAATTTATGATTCCGGTCTATAATAGTTACATGTCATCTATGTTTTTTTTTTTATGATGGTTACACGTGATTTATGATTTTGATCTATGAGGGTAGTGTTTTGAGTTAACCTTATGTGATATGTTTTTACATGATGATTTGATCAAACAATTATTTTCACTTGTTGTGACAGGAAGTGAACATAATTGCAAGGGTACCTTATTGACGAGCTACCAATGAGGTATAGTGTAAATTTATTTCAACTTATTTTAAATCTAATGGAAGTTATGTGCTTGGTATAGGAAGCATGGAAATGCCTAGTTGGGTGGTTGAAACTAACTACAAGAACTAGAAGTGTCAGTGAAAGGAATTGAAACATGTAGCAGTATGTTGGCAAAGAATTAAATATTAGGACTATTATGGGACAGTGATACCCAATAGTGTCCATTGATTTCCATGAGCATGCTATGACCGGTATGATGGTTTGAGGTAGGGATATGCCTTGGTTTTTGTATCTTCCGATATGAGGGAGCCTTGCCAAGGGATGGACTTCCCAGGATGGGGGTGATAGCAAAACTTCGAAGGTGTGCGACTGCACGTAAGGGGATGACTAGATTGTCCAAGGGACTATGTAGCAAAGAAGGGAAGGTTGAGGATATATATTTTTTGCTCATTAGCATTACCAAATGGAATCATATGCACATTGGGAGTGTTCCTTTGAACAATGAGCCGGTAACTATTCACTAAGAGGATAAGTGGCACATGATTGTAGAGCTAGACATTGGATCTAGCTTTGACTTTGACAATGGATTCTGGACTTCTTGGGAAGGAGGTGAATCTAGGTACTACCTTTGAGGATGGATGTGTGAACCTATGGATTCTCTTATTGATTGATACCGGCATTGTATCCTTTTATTTGTTGGTCAAGCAAATGTATATATTTGTATATTAATGTAAATATTGTGTCGAGCTAGTTTATAAAGATCCATAGATAGTATAGTTACTTATTCAGTGAAGAAAATTTGTATGTGTGTATATGTGGTTATTATTGTAAATATTGTAATGAGTTGTGTTATAAAGCTCTAATAAATGGTATGATTGTCATGTTTCAGCAGTGGTCATTGTAAATATTGCAACGAGTTGTGTTATAAAGCTCCATGGGAAGTATGTTTTGTCAATGATCTTGCTAGTTATAGATGTCATTGAACACCAAGGATAGTGCTCCCCTAAGGGGGAGGGTTCTCTAACAGACTTGGTTAAAAATTCATGTAAAAATATATAAGGCCACGGTGATGGGACATGTATTCAAAGCAGAATGGTGGGAAAAACATCCTAGTGAGTGTTCATTCAGTTTATTATGGCTAAGGAAATTGGAAAAGGAAATGGCTAAGGCATTGGAAAGAAAAAGTGGCATTAATTAGAATTTATTTATGAAAAATAATGGAAAGTAGGAGAAAAGAAAGGTGAAAGGTCGCAAGTCGCATGTCAAGAGGAAAATAATGGAAAATAAAGAAAATAGAGGCCTTGTTAATAAAAAGGTTTCTAAGGATTAGTGGGTAAGGCTTTGTCAATGAAGCTTATGTCAGTTCAGTTTTGGAGCTCTCTCTATATTCTCTCTGTCTCATACTCTTAGACCCTTAGAGTTTTCTTGGAGAAATCTTGGAGAGTGTGGCATATTTGGAGTTTTAGAGAAAGAAGTCAAATGAAGAGTAGGAAAGCACAAGAGAACAATGGGATCAACAACTATAGTGGGTTTTTCTTGAAGGTACCGAGTTGCACGTATGATTTCCTCACGATTTTTGGCATGCACAACATATGCATGTTGTTTTTCAGTTATGATCCATCATTGGCATGGAGGATGGTCAAGATTGATAGTGGATTTCCTAGCCTTGCCATTTCCTAGATAGCCATGGACATTGTGGGTTTATTTCATTGTTTTGTTTTGGTTGCTTCTTATGTTTCCTTAGCTTGGGTTGAGTTATTAGGCCTGCAAGCCCTAGTTGGATAAACACTCTAGAAGCCATGTAACATCTTAGCTTGAGTTACTAGTCCAGGAAGCCTTGGTTGGACAAATTCTCTGGAAGCCCTTGGTGGGTTGAGTTGCTAGTCCTAGAAGCCATGGTTGGACAAACGCTCTAGAATCCTGGTAAAAGTTGTTGGTTGATTTACTAGTCCTGGAAGCCTTGGTGGACAAACACTATGGAAGCCCTGGAAGGCTTGGATAGATACTAATATGATGATGGTTTTCTCATGTCCGACTATGAGGTGGAATCATTGTTTGTTGGGTTTAGGTGGATGGCCTCTAGAAGCCCTAGATGGTTTTGGATTGATGTGTTGTATGAGATCCCACATTCATGCTTGGAATATTGCATGGGAATGGATGGTTGAAGAGAGATTTGGTTAAGCCATTCTACGGTCGGGTGGAATGTGGAAGTCCCATCTCGGATTTGGATTTTACATAGTTAATATGAGGTTATTTCTCTTGTTTATCTCATGAGTATTATATTGGTTTATATGTGTATTCTATGACTATTAACATAGTTACCAATCAAACGGGAACTATTACCTCAAAATGGGTACTCTAGCCCAAAACCCCCAAAAAAACATGAAAAAACAACCCAAAAATGAAAATTGTTTATACCATAACGATGTTTTTTTTTTAGGGCAAATTTTCAACATTTTTTTTAAATGGAAATAAAATCCATTGCTGTTTTGAAAAATGAATGAAAAAAGCACACTTAAAAAAAGTGTTTATTCTCGAATAACAAAAAAAAAAGAGAAAAAGAGGTTACAATTTTGACTTTTTTTAGCAATGGAATTAAAGATAAAATATCCAGACTTGGAAAAAATGTAAAATTTCAACAATTCTTGAACATGATGTTAAAGATAAAATATCATATCTCAAATCCTAGTAATTCCAACAATTTCCATCCATGTTTTTAAAGATAAAATATCTTGACTCTAAAAAACCCTGAAATTGTAATTGTTTTCAACCATAGCATTAAAGATAAATTATCATGACTTCGAAAAACATAAAAATCTTGACAATTTTTCAACCATGCAATTAAAACCAAAGATTATGACTACAAAAAATCTCAAGTTTTCCAAATATTTCGGGCATGACATTATGGAAAAAATTCATGACAAAAACATTAAAAATGAACACCCAAGAGTAATTTATTCTTTAAATGCTAAATACATAGCGATTTTAAAATCTTAGCCTAAGACAACTCGATACATTGCAACAAAAATTTAAAAATCAACCATCAAATTGACACGCAATGTAGGTGAATTCGACCTGTTATAATGAAAACTTAAAGACCAATCATACAATTGATACACTGGGGGGACATACTCGATTCATTATAACGAAAATTTTGAAATCAACTATCAAATTGCCCATAATGGAATGAGGTCGCTAGACGAGCATCGACACAGACCTTGTAGTAGAATAATAATAATAATAATAATAAATTGTATGAAGAAATAAAAATAAAATACAAGAGAAACAAAATTCAAATATTGAAAAAATTAAATAATACAAAACACAAAAATTAATACAAAAAGTACTATTGAAAAATACATAAAATAATACCAAAAGAAAAAAAGAAAAAAAAAAAAAAGGAAAAAAAAAAAAAAACAAAAACAAAAAACAAAACAAAAAACAAAAAAAAAACAAAAACAATAAAAAAAAACACTAATTGGTTTTAAAAAATAATAACAAGAAATAAAGCATATCTTAAAAAAACCTAAAACTGTCCAAAAATCAACTATATACCAAAAAAAAAAAAAAAAAAACTATAAAATGTAAAAAATAAAATAAAATTAACTTATAAATAAAAAATAGTCAAAATTAAAATATAATAAAATAATTAAAAGAACAAAATAGATCAATTTCCAAAAAAAAACATTTCTCTTTTAAATAAAAAAAAAATACATAACTAAAAAATAAGTTAAATTTGAACAAAAAGAACAATTAAAAAAAATCAAAACAAAACAATTAAAAATAAAAACAATTAAGAGAATAAAAGCAATTTAAAAAAACAATTAAAAGAAATTGAATAAAAAGAAAATCAAAATAAAACAATTAAAAAAAATAATTTTCTATTTTTTAATTCTATTTCTAATTTTTAATTTTTCAATTTTCTTTTAATTTTTTTTTTATTTTTTTTTATAATTTTTTTTTTTTTTTTTTTTTTTTAATTTAATATTATTTATTTTAATTTGTTTACTCATATCATTATTATTATTTGGTGTATTTTATTTTGTAGCTTTAAAAATCTTTAAATGTGTTTTATATTTAATTTCAATTTTTTTTTCTTTAATAAATGTTTTTTTTACAATAATATATATTATATATTAATTTTTTTTTACTAAAGGTGTTTTTTTGTTTTTTTTTATTATTTGAGTTTTTTTGTCATGTTTTTTTATTTTATTACCAACATGAAAATCACAAACATTTAAAAAAAATATCCACACTTATTACATTATAAAATTTAAGGTATAAAAAATAAACCCTGTAAACTAAAAGATTGATGTTGCATCAACACTTTTCAAAATCAAGATGAAAATCACTAATGTTTAAAAAAGTGTTCATTCTTGATACACAAAAAAAAAATTAAAGTGTCAAAAATCAGCCCTCTGAAAAAAAGGGTTGATGTTGCATCAACACTTTTCAAAATCAGCATGAAAATCACTAGCATCTACAAAAAATGTTCATACTTGATACATAAGAAAATTTAAAGTGCCAAATAATAGCCTTAAAGAAAGGGTATTCTGGCATCACCACTTTTCAAATTTGGGTGACTTTTTGCTACCTCAAAAAAATGGGTACTCATTCATTTTCTCATTTGATCGATAACTATGTTTATTGTATCCTTGGTATTATGTTGTTATTAAGTTGCATGGAAAATTTTAGGGGCGAATATTCATCTTTTGGCGAAATTAAGGGATTTTAAATTTTTAGTGGGTGAATATTTTGTATCATAGTACATTTTTACAAATTCGCTCAAATAGCCTACCTTATTTTAAGGGAGAGGGTAAAAAAGGTAAATTTAGCCCTTGAAATTAGGAGTTACAACCTTCCATCCGCCCTAATTTTCAAGAATAGGTTTTATTTAAGTGAATCCTATGGGCCAAATACCATATTTATAAAAGGGGTATGGTAAATTAATAAAAATATAAATAAATAAGAGGTATGGTAAATAAATAAAACATTTTTTATATTTACTCCACATGTCACCTTATATACATGCAAGGGCGTAAACAAATAACAATATAAATAAAGTGGAGGTATGACAAATAAATAAAACTTATTTTTATACTTACTCAAAAGGTATGGTAAATAAATAAAAATATAAATAAACTAGATGTATGGTAAATAAATAAAACATTTTTTTATATTTAGTCCATAACCCTCTTTTTATTTATGAAGGCTCATAACAGAGGTTTTATTTAAGTGAATCCTATGGGCCAAAAACCATATTTGCAAAAGAGGTATGGTAAATTAATAAAAATATAAATAAATGAGAGGTATGGTAAACAAATAAAACATTTTTTTATATTTACTCCATAGGTCACCTTATATTTATGAACACTGAAAAAATGCATTATATTTAGGTGAAACCTATGGGCCAAATACCATGGGCTAGATTATTATTAATACCATGCAAAATAACATTATTAACCTTAATATTAGTATTAATAAAAATAAAAATGGCACATGGTATTAACCCATGGTATTCACATGGCTAGATCCATCTTTACTCTAGATCTACTAAGCCCCGAGAGGGATCAAATTTGATATGCAAACTAGCATAGAGTGAAAAAATATTTGATCCCTCTTGGGGCTTGGTGGATCAAGAGTAAAAGTGGATGTTGTAATTTAATGTATGTTAAACATTTTAACTTGGTTAAAATAAAATATAAAATAAAAATCAATTATAATTTTATTAATTTTATAAATTACTAATAGTAATTTTTATGCTCCAGGTTTATGATAACCCATGGTATTGATCCATGGTAATACCATGGTATTCATGTGAGCATAGACTATTTAAAGGAGAAATTCTATCATCTTAGATCCGTCTTAATTCTGGGTCTACCAAGTGCTGAGAGGGATAAGATTTCATCCCCCTAAGAGTGGTAGATGTGGAGTTAAGATGGATATAGGTTGGTTTTTATGATAATGAAGATATTAAATCAACTTAGGAGATTATATTGTAAAAACATGTTAAGGTGAATGGTTAGATCTACATTTAGTCACTTCACAAAATTTAGTAAAAAATACCAATATCTAATATTGGTTTTTAACTTTTTCTTATTTAACAAAAAGAATTCAAAATAATGAAACCTTATCACTCTTTCCGCATCACCCTCACAGAAGATTTCTCACCATTTTTCAAACATTCTCAATATGGTATCTTCATGAAAAAATTTAAATACTGACGTTGGATTAGTTGTTTGAAAAATAAGCTAGTTTGTACAACCTTTCATCTTATGTGCTATTCTTAGTTTGTCCTAATGACCTGTAGGGGTTGGAGCCATTGCACCATATTTTCCTAAAAGGTGGAGATTGTTCACCAAAAAGGAAATTAATCTACATGTTAGAATACTGTTAAAAAATGCGAGACCTATGAGGGTAGTGAATTATGCTAATAAGCAATTTAGATTGGGAGAGACGTAATTAAATTTTATTATTTAATTGAAGATTTCAAATTAAAATAATAATAAATCTACATTTATATATTCATATATTGATTGGAAGGATTCTCACAATGGTCACTTATTTCAATTAGATCCCCTTCAAGCCTTTGGGATACCTAATACTTTCTTATATAATATAGTTGGGGTTTGCTACTTATTGGCGTGTTGGGGTAAACAAACATGATGTGTTTTTTTTAATCTCATAGTTGGAGTGTATGGAATAAGAAAGAAATTTGATAACTTGAAATAAGTGGCAGCTTGACAAAAGTTGTAGAGAAAAGATTAATCTCTCCTACCTTGACAGAACTCATTGTTAATATCAACACCTACAAGAACTTTGTTGTGGAATATTATCAAAACTAATAGAAGGATATGAAAGAGTGTATTGTAAGAACCTTGACAAACACAGCCACTCAAACTTGAAACATTGTTTGTAGGAAGAGAAAATTATGTTTCTTTTTTCCAAACATGTATGTTAGTATATTACAGTTTATGAAATGTTTCTTTATCATATATGGTTTCTACTTTAACAAAACATTACCAAGACTTCACAATGTTTTTATTCAGTAAAAAATGCCAAGATTTACATGATTTATAAGTCATGAAATCTCCATAATGTACAAGATATATAAAATGGTGAGAGAATTGCCAAAAAATTATATATAAATATATATATATATATATTATATATAATATATATTATATATATATATGTATGTATGTATGTATTATTGATAAAATCGCCTCCCATTTTTCCTGTGTATCATGGGGATTAGCCCATTTATTATACATATAAATTGCGGGTGGTTCTTAAAATTTTCCCTGTTAAGTTGGTTATGAATATGTATTCTAACGGTGGCTATGTATGGCTCTCATCATATTTTTACTTGTATATGAATGAACAATGTATCTATGGCCTAATGGATGAATCTGCAACTAAATTGACAAGCAAGCAATACCTCATAATGAATCTTAGATAAGTATGATACCCTTATGCTTAGAAATGTTATTCACACATGTAAATTACATATTTATGATATGTTAACCGAAATGCATTTCATGGCTAGTATGGGTCTAGTCAAGGTCTTATTCAAGTAATTGCATTAGTACTATTATTTTCATGTTATCTTATTGTTCTAAAGGTGCCATTCAATTTTGGGTAGTGACCTGGGCTCTAGGCCTAAAAAAGTGGCTCAAATCCTAGGGACATTGGCATAGCACTGTGAAAAATAGTCCCTGGAAACTGGCTTGTAGGCATGTGAGAGCATCCAGAGGCCCCTAGACATTGGCATGCCCATAACATGAGAGCATCTAGAGGTCAAGTGGTCCAAAATCTTAGTGGGACCCAGGGGCTAGTTGGCAGCAAGTTTGGATTGGTCCCTAAGGGTCCTAATGTTGATGTTGAAGGTTTGTATGGTGTGTTTCCATTGGTTCCACTTCATTAACATGACGTAGGAGGTCAAATCATATCATATTGGCCTCTTGTTGCATGTTTACCTTGGCTAGCTAATTGCTTGGGTAGATGTGGGAGGAGGGTGTTACACCCATGGTATTTGCAAGGACCATTGTATGGGAGTTTACTTTTCATGAATCGGTGGGACATTTCATTGGCTAGAGGATGATCCTTGGAGATATTGTTACAATCCCTCCAAACTCTGTGATGTGGTCAGTTTAGTAAGGATTTCACAGGCTACTCCATAGACATTGGCAGCACTAGAAACAACAATAGAAGAATGCAACAATATTCTGTAGAACAAGAGAAAGAGGAAAATTGTTGACAAACCAGAGGGAGAAAAAAGATGAAAAATAAAAGTAGATCCTATTATAAATAAAGCAACTTTGGCAGCAGAAGAAAAGAGGAAGCAAAAGGACGCATAGAGAAGAGTAAAGGAAGAGAGAAAAGCAAAGGTTGCAAAAAGCATAACTGAAGCTATAGGAGACATAAAACAAGATGAAGAAAAAGAGTTGAGGAGGAGAGAATGAGAAGAGAAACATAAGAAGGAAGAAGAACAAAGGATGGGTGCAATGACTAAGGAAAAAACATAAATACAAGTTGAAAAGTAGGAACAACAACATCTAGAAGTGGAGGAGGAAAGTGAACAAATGGTGGATCAGGAGCTTGCTAAGAGGATTGAGCAAATGATCGAAGTAATAAACATGGAGTTAGAATAGGAGTTGCACCATGAAGATGTTGACCTAATGCCAAGAACACCATAGGTCATCCCTCAGTATCCACCACCTCTAGCATTAGATCCAACCCTGAGCGACTAAGGAGATTTTGTTCTCCTTGATGATGATTTGGTGATGGATGAGTACAATATATCATTCGACAAATTTGAAAAGAGGATCGTACAAGTACAGAGAAAACACTTTATGGATGATCACATATCACCTGCATTTATTAGAGAAAGGGTGATAGTGTTGGACACCAGGAAGCATCTAAATGCCATTGTTGAAGCCAATTTGGCATATGCAAGAGAAATAAGATCAAATTTTCAATATTTGATAGTCAAGAATGAGCATCTGACTAGAACTTGCAGGTTGCCAAGCAAGAGGCAGAAAAACTCTGAGAAGAAGTGTAAAATGCAACGTCTGTACTAGGAGAGATGAGAGCAATGATACTTGTTAAAGTATCAACACTTGAAGAAACCATGTGGAAGCTCTCTGACAGATTTGTCACCTTACATAAAGCAGTTATCTATTTGTATGGCTTACAGCAGCAGACCAAAGAGTTTGTTAAAACTCTCATAAACATACAAGCTACCATTGCCTATGTACAAGAGTGGACATTGCAATTCAAAGGGGCCTCACTTGGCTTAGTGAAGAAAATTAAGCCACAGGAAGAGTTGGAGAAAGTGAAGGCTTGAATGTTGATTTAGAATAACAAGCAACTTTCCTCATTCATTCGCAGCATATAGGCCTCATATTTGTGGTTGCATAGTAGTTTGGATATCTTGGTGAGAACACACCAGATCTCATCAATCGGTTCCCTCACCAAAGCTACACCCAAGAACCAAGTTTGGTAGGAGGTCGAAGAGTACTTGGAGCAGCTAAGACATAATGCCACCAAGGAAAATTTGCATATGAATGCACAAAACATGCAAAAGTTCATCAATGGTCCTGCTAAAGTTAGAAAAGTGTTACTCATGCTTCATAATGGTGTTGGGTTGTGTTATATTCTTTCCACGACTAACCTATGTAGTGAACTAGGGAGTTAAAGGGGGGGTAGAGGCCCCCCTTCGTTATGCCGATTTCATAGCGCGGGGGTCACAGGGGGGGCGGGTAGCCCCCCTCTATGGGGTCCAGGGCAGCGCCTTGGGAATTTTTTTTTTTGGACCCTATATTAGGTTGGGTGTACCTACTTATGGTTTTTGGTCCATGGTTTTGGATCTGATGGTTTTCAGTCCATGGTATTGGATGCTTCAGCATGTATAAATATGTATTGTAAGATTGAAAGGAACATAATGAAAAATCAAGCTGGTAGTCCCGGTTTTGGGATCCAGGCGAAAATCTTTGTGTATATGTGTTTTATGTGTTATGCTCTCACATTGTTTATTTTCTGTGTTTTAGAATTTGTATGTAGGTAATTTTTGTATGGGGTTAAAACCTAAATTTGGTATCAAAGTTGTTTTGGCTTCAAGGGGATGCCTTTGTTGCTGACGGTTTTTGCTCGGGCTTGTGGTAGACCCTGTTTAGTGGGATATCTGCAGGATAGATTCTGGTGGTGAAAGAAGATGGTAAGCAGTGGAAAGATAGAGATCAATAAATTTAATGGTCAAAATTTTGAGTTATGGAAACTCAAGATGGAGGATCTGTTGGTGGATAAAGATCAATGGATCATGGTAGATCCACGTATTAAACTAACGGGAGTGTCTAATGAATAATGGAAGAAGTTGGATCGAAAGGCAAAGAACACAATACGATTTTGTGTCTCAAATTCAGTATTGTTGAATGTATCAAGGGAAGCTACGACGAAGGCTTTGTGGGACAAGTTAGGGACTTTCTACCAATCTAAGTCTCTAGTGAATAAACTGTTCCTATAGGAAAAGTTGTATAACCTGAGGATGAAAGATGGACACTCGGTGACAGAGCATCTGAACACATTTAGTATTGTTGTAAGTCAGTTATTATCTTTTGATATTAAAATTTCAAATGAAGATAAGTGCATCAGTTTGTTGTGTTCTCTAATAGATTCGTGGGATAGTCTAGTTATTGCAATAGGTAGCAATGCAACTGCATTACAATTTGATGAAGTAGTCTCATCCTTGCTGATGGAGGAGATGAGACAGAAAAATATGGAGAGCCAGAATGGTGATGCCTTGTATGTACGAGGATGGTCCCAAAACAAAAAAAAAAAATAAGTCATCGAGTGGGAGATCTAATCTCTTGGAAAACATATAAAGGTGGTGTGCTGGAAATATGGAAAGGAAGGGCACTACAAAAGGGACTGTAAATCTAAATCTCCTGATAAAGGAAAGGGATCTGATGATGCTTCTTCTGCAGAGGTGAAAACCACCTCAGATGAAGGTGGGGATGTGTACTTGGCTTCTCAAGTACACATGTAGATCATGAGGCATGGTTGATTGACTCAGGTGCGTCCTTTCACTTCACTCCCCATAGAGAGTGGTTCTGTGAGTATGATAAATACGATGGTGGTGATGTATTCTTAGGGGATGATAGGAAAGGTAGAATCGTTGGTTGCGGAAAAGTAAAGTTGAAGTTGCAAGGTGGAAGGGTTATAACACTTCCAGGTGTTTTGCATATTCTTGCATTAGCCAAAAATCTGATTTCTGTAAGCAAGCTGGATGATGCAGGTCTAAAAATAGTGTTCAAGAAGATACCTGCAAGATGGTTAGAGGAGAACTAGTATTGATGCAGGGATTTTGGACTGAAACTCTATATAAGCTGCAAGGTAGCATTATTGTTGATGGGTGCAATAGTTCTGTGGTTCCTCAAAATGGAGTAGAAAATCTAATGGCCTCTGGAGAGAAAATGATGTTGTGGCATCAAAGGTTTAGACATATTGGAGAGAAGGGCCTTTGAATACTTCATGGTAAAGGTATGGTAGAAGGTATGACTAATAGCTCTCTGGATTTTGATTTCTATGAAAATTGTGTATATGGGAAGCAGAATCAAGTGAGTTTCCCCTCTCGTGGTAAGAGAGTGAAACAAATATTAGAGCTTGTGCACAATGATGTGTTTGGATTTGTGAAGGTTCCATCACTGGGTAAGTCTGTGTACTATGTATCATTTATAGATGGCTTCTCAAGGAATACATAGATATATTTCCTTAAGAATAAATCTGAGGTCTTCGATAGGTTTAAAGAATTTAAGGCTCTGGTGGAAAACCAGATAGAGACGAAGATAAAGGTGTTGAGGACAGATAACAATGGAAAGTTTTGAGTAAGGAATTTGAAGAATTCTATAAGAAGTGTGGTATAGCACGATAGAAGACTACTACATATACACTTCAACAAAATGGAGTTGCAGAAAGAATGGACAAGACGTTGATGGAAAGGACAAGAAGCATGTTCAGTGGTGTTGGGTTAGGACAAGAATTTTGGGCAGAGGCGATGGAGACAACATGTTACCTAGGCAACAGATCACCTTCATCATCATTGGAGGATAAGACTCCACAAGAGGTATGGATTGGTAAGAACCCCTCTCTTTCACATCTAAGAGTATTTGGATGTGATGCATATGTACATGTTACAAAGGAGAAATGAACCAAGTTGGATAGTAAATCTGAAAAGTGCATCTTTATTGGGTATACGAATGGTTTAAAGGGTTATAAGCTTTGGAACCCAACAACAAGTAAGGTTGTGTATAGCCAAGATGTGGTGTTCAGAGAGGTGAAAGATGTTATTAAACATGAAGTCCAACCAAAGGAACCTGAGAAGATAGAGTTTGAGCTAAAGGAGGAATTAGAATATGAAAAGCCACAAACTCTGGGTGTAAGAAGATCAGTTCGAGAAAGAAGGTAGCTAGAAAGGTATAGTCCATTTGCTTTCTATTCAACTTTTGCTTTATCTATTACTGATGATGATCCAATAACTGTGAAGGAAGCAATAGATTCAGAGGATGGAAAACTCTAGAAAGAGGTCATGGTTGATGAAATGGCATCTTTACACAAAAATGAGGCTTGGGATCTGGTGGAGTTGCCAGCTGGAAGGAAATCCATTGGTAGCAAATGGGTGTTCAAGAAGAAGAAAAATGCAGAAGGAAGGGTGGAGAAATACAAAGCTCAATTGGTAGAAAAAGGTTATTCCCAAATGTTGGGAATTGATTTTGGTAATATTTTTTCTCTTGTTTCCAGGGTAACTTCTATTAGATTACTTTTATATGTTGTCATTGCTTTTGCTTTTAAGGTAAAGCAAATGGATGTGAAGACAACTTTTCTTCATGGGGATCTGGAAGAGGAGATCTACATGAAGCAACCTGAAGGCTTTGCAGTGAAGGGTAAGAAAGAGCTAGTATGCAAATTAAAGAAGTCTTTGTATGGGTTAAAACAGTCACTAGGGATGTGGTATTAGAAATTTGATACATTTATACGGGGACTTGGCTTCACCAGAAACGAATCAGATCACTGTGTGTATTTTAAATTAATTGGTGACCATGTTATTTATCTAGTATTGTATGTGGATGATATGTTGTTGGTTGGAAATGACAAAGAAATTATCTAGGACTTGAAGACCCAATTGTCCTCCAAATTCGACATGAAAGATCTTGGTGCTGCAAACTATATTTTGGGCATGGAAATTAAAAGAGATTGGGCAAAGAGGAAGCTCTAGTTAAACCAGAGGAAGTATGTCAAGACAATACTACAAAGGTTTAATATGCAAGATAGTAAACTGGTGAAGGTTCCTATTCCTGTAGGTGTAAAGTTGTCTGTTGAACAATGTCCCAAGACACAAGAATAGGAAGAGGATATGTCCCATGTTCCATATGCAAGTGCAATCGGTAGCCTGATGTATGCAATGGTTTGTACTAGACCAGACATTGCACATGTAGTGGAAGTATTGAGCAAGTTTATGTCAAAACCAGGGAAGGAGCATTCGACAACAGTAAAGCAGGTTTTGAGGTATTTGCGTGGCACTAGTGATTATGGTTTGTGCTACCAAGGAAGACCAGGATTGGACAGAGTTTTGGATATCCATGGCTTTGTTGATGTAGACTGGGCTGGAGATTTGGATCAAAGAAGATCTACAATTGGTTATGTGTATAACCTATTTGGAAGTGCAATTATTTGGATGAGTAAGAAACAATCTGTAGTGGCACTATCAACTACAGAGGCGGAATACATGGTAGCCACTCATGCAAGCAAGGAAGAAATTTGGTTACAGAAATTGTGTTCAAGTATGGGGTTAGTACAGGGAGCTATACGGATATATTGTGATAGCTAAAGTGCAATTTTCTTGTCAAAGAACCCTACTTATCATTCAAAGACAAAGCACATTGATGTTCAGTATCACTTTGTGAGGGATATGATAGAAGACAAAAAGGTGTTGCTGGTAAAGATAGACACTTTGAAGAATACTACAGATGCATTGACAAAATTTGTGAGCTTTAAGAAGTTCTCCTGTGTAGAGAAACAATGGGTATTTCAGGACTAGAAAAATGACTAAGCTCTCCTGTGGCCCCAAGTGGAAAAATGATTAATCTACATAGTGAATCGAGGAGTTATAGGGGGCGCGGAGCCCCTCCTTCATTGCATTGATTCTAGGGGGTTTGAAGTGGGTGGGTAGCCCCCCTATACAAGGTCTGGGGTACTGCGACAGAAAAGAAAAAAAAAATTGGACCCTATATTAGGTTAGGTGGACCTACCTATGGTTTTCAGTCCATGGTTTTGGACGCGATGGTTTTTGGTCCATGGTATTGGATGCTTCAGCATGTATAAATATGTATTGTAACATTTAAAGGAATATAATGAAAAATCAAGCTGGTAGTCCCGATTTTGGGATCCAGAGGAAAATCTCCGTGTATATGTGTTTTATGTGTTATTCTCTTGCATTGTTTATTTTCTGTGTTTAAGAATTTGTATGCAGGTAATTTCTATATGGGATTAAAACCTACAAACGGGTTGGACACAAGTTCTAAGATAGTGTACCCAGATGCCATGGAGGCTAGAGTCTACTTATAGCAAGATGTCGTTAATAAGTTTGGGGACACCATCACACAGTACCAAGCTTGGCACCAATATGTGACTGAGAAGCAACAAGTGGAGGTTTCTAAGCTAGAACTCTCCCAAAATCCAACATCATAGTGTTGTGTCTTGTTAGGCTGTCAAGACGTCTCTACCCTATTTTGTCTTATATGGGTACAAGTGTAAAATGAAATATTATTTTTTATTATGTTGTAAGTGAAATTCCAAGTGTCAATATTCGAATATAAAAATTCATCATGTAATTTAATGTGTTATTTTGTGAGGAAGTTGAAGAGTCATGAGAATAGTCCAAAGGTCAAAAATGAGAGTTGAAGAGTCCACCCCCTCTTGTTGTAAATAGAACCTCATAACTCATGTGATGGGCTTTTGGGAGCCAATCTTTGGGTTAGGCTTAGGCATAGGAAGAGCTTGGGAGTATTGTGATGAGCCTTGGCTTCTCCGTAGCGTAGAGCAAGTATACTTCTTTGAAGGAGCAGGTTTTCTTGACTGTAATGTTCCACTATTAGGGCTAGTGGTTATCAATGGTGTATGTATGAATGGAACTTTCACTTATAATAATAAAATCAAAGTTAGCACACTTTCATGCATATGTTGTTAATAATGTAGGATTATTCTTATTTTATTGGTAATGTATGTTATTTAACTTACACATATGCTTATGAACTATTTCGTTTCATTTGTATGAATATTGTTGAATGCATTTTGTTGTATTAATGTGTCACTTTAACTTCTAGACTATTTTGTGTCTTAGCCTGTGATGGCATTCTACTTGTGTGTTCCTTTCAAGCTCCCTACTATTGCAGGTTCCAATGGGCGTACTTGCCTCTTCCCTTCATGTGTTGGAACCTTCATGCATTACACTTGACTCTCCAAAGGGTCACACACTTTCTCTCACGCAAAGTTATCATACTTCCCTCTACGTGTTTCTGCAGTCAAGGCATAACATTGCCACCCACTACTGGGACTCTTACTCCAAACAATGTGAGGTCTAGTTGGGAATTCATATCAGGGATAGCCCCTTAATGTTGGTGGGTCCAACACCATCAACAACTAGTTATAAGCATGGTTTTATGATAGATCCAAGTTAAGCCTCTTATCATGTTTGATTTATTAATTAATGGTTAATGAATGAATGACCTAATAGATGTTATTGCAACTACTATGAGAGGGAATTAGTCCTTCTTGGTAAACCTCAAATAAGTTTTAGATCTATGTTCAGATATTCATTCATGACTTGTATATCTAATGTTCTCAATGTGTTTGACAGAATGAATGTCATGGTTAGACTAGGTTAGGTCAATTTCTTGATGAAATTTTGTGTTAGAGCCTTTTTCTTTATGTTATTTATGATTTTTTAGAGTTTCATTAACTTTTGGGGAGAGGTCTGGATCCTAGCCTTGAAAAATGACTTAGATCTCGAGGTCGATGGCACATAACAAAGTCCAAAAGATTGTTGTCGCTAGGAAGAAGGAACGTGGGAGTGACTAAAGGGCTCCTGTCACTTAGAGGCTTTGTCATGGGAGCAAGTGAGGCTCTCGATCAGTGAAAAGGAAAGTTAACTCAGGGGTTGGACATCTGGAGTGGTTGGTTAGCTCTTGGTGGTCCTATAGCACTTGAGGGAATTCAGCAAGGTATTTTATTGGATTTTAGAGATCTGTGGTTTGTGCTTTTCGAATCTTTGATCGGAGAATCCACAGTAAGAGAATTTTTACACCAACTTTTCGAATCCCAAATGGGATCCATCATCAGGGATAAGAGAAATATGATAAAAGAAGAGCAAGAAGGAAGAGATAAATACTCAGAAGGAATGAATATTGAAGGAACAACACAGGTCGGCTAGAAAAATTAATAATGAGAATTAAAATTAAACTTAAAATTAACTTTAATTTTTTAATTTTTATAAATAAAT
>APFE030991779.1:0-16487 GCA_000404065.3 Pinus taeda | reverse complement strand
TTGGGATCCCCCGCTCATAAGTAATGGATGCCTTGGAGGGGGATTTATCCTTTGGTGTGGTAGGGGTATCCACGATGGTGATCGGTTCTTTTGATGGAGGCTGGGGTCTGCCAGTCTTAATCCTTACACTCCTTCTCGCTTTGAAATACAGAGGAGTCTCCCTCTTTCATTTTTCTTTTGGCTTGGGAGAGGTACTTAGGGTGGCCATCACAACTGTTTCCTCCCTAGCTAGGATTTTAGCCGACTTCTCCTTCTGTTGTCCTTCTTTCGGACTTCGTGTAGAAAGTCCTGTAGCGGTTGCTTTCTGGCTTCCTGTAGAAGCCGTTTTCAACTTTCCTGTAGAAATACTCTACTGCTTTCCTATAGAAGCCGAGGGCACTGTTTTATCCTTCTTGGCCGAGGGAAATTTTTATTTTATCTTGGCTGAGGTTGCCTTAGGGGTGCCCTCACTGTCTTGGACTTTCTTAGTCCGTTCTGCCCTGCTGTGTAGTCTTTTCTCCCTGGGCGTTGGTGCAATTCTATCATCCCCTGTTTTGGCAGCTTGCCCTATTGCTGGTGTTCCTTTTTGTTCCTTCTTTAGTGTTTTTCCAGGGGTGTCTTGTTTTTTAACTTTCTTCTCTGCCCGAGTAGGCTCCTTCTCCTCACTGCTAGAAGAAGTGAGCTCCTCGGCTAAGACTTGGATGTCATCGTCCTTCGACATATTCCGGAAAATTTCCCAAGAGAGAGGGACAATGAAGGTGTGGAGTGCATCTTCCACGAGGAGCTTAATAAGCCCATGATGAGCTAGCTGGTCTGGTGTCCCCTCTCTGAGTTTGGTGGCACATTCAGTCTTGGAATACAGGAGGAAATAAGG
Organism: Pinus taeda; assembly: GCA_000404065.3. Classification (NCBI taxonomy): domain Eukaryota; kingdom Viridiplantae; phylum Streptophyta; class Pinopsida; order Pinales; family Pinaceae; genus Pinus; species Pinus taeda. The sequence goes on along the minus strand of APFE030991779.1, from coordinate 15,634 downwards.
AATGCTCAATTTTTGCTCTGAGGGTAGGTCCATGTGGTGTCTGAGTTCTGTGAGAAGCCGAAAATGATAACCATATATGATGTTAAATCGCCCCTCACACATAACATACTTCATAATTTGGAGGTTGACTTCACTCCAGAACGGTTGTAGGCTAGTCCTCCGAACTCCGTTCTTATCTTATGAGAATTGTTCTTCTGGCAAGAAGAACTCTTTCTTAGCCTTATGACCCAACTTCCTCTCCTCCTTATCCCAAGGCATCCCCATTGGAAGATCAGTTACTCTCCTGATGAGATGTGGGGTGAGTCTGAGGGTTAGTCCTCTAAAGTTGACAACAGCTAATGTCTTTGACTTCGGCTTTAGGGACCGAAGGAACTCTTCCATAATTTCATCGTCGTGACCTTGGAGCTTGTCACAGAATGACATCCAGTGTGCATGGGAAAACACGTCCACCACCTCAGGGGTTTCCCGTAATTTCTTGGAGTCCGAAGGTTCTTTTCGAATGAACCCTCCCGGCATGGTAAAACTCTCTGTTTGCTCGCGTTTTCACGCAGACTGGGAATTCTGGGTGGATTTCCTCCTTAGAGCGTAAAAAAGATATCTTTGGTCGATTACCCTATGCGGAACTTGCCTACTCACATATACAGAAGGATAACTTTGGGATTTTTCACATGGAGCGCAGAGCTACGTCTCCGTTATACACACAGCCGCATAAAAATTACAATTTTAATAGTGTTTTGACAGTGTATCACTTTCTACAGGAGGGAGTTTTCATTCACGCGTGGAGGAAATTTCGCATGCAGATTACTAAGACGATTTCGGCAGTGACATATAAAAAAACTTTAGACAGAATTGCATTCAAATTTCTCTACCCCCCTCACTACATCGAATTCACCACCTTTGGATTTTTTTTTTTTGCACGGGGAAGTTGAATTCTGCCTACCTCACTGAAATTCGCCACCCTTGACGTGAACAGTCCGCACTGCTTCAGATGTCGTGTTTCCTGTAGCGTAGCTTCCTGTAGAAGTTGTTCTCGGCTTCTGGAGGAGGTTACGGTAGTGCAAGACTAGTCTAAGCAGTAGCAGGACATTTGAACAGGTCGAAAACTCGAGCTAACCACTTGTAGAGGAGGAGGACGCACATTCGGCTGGAAAACGGTTGTGATCATAAATGATTGCAGTGCATCATAAGTATCCGGCCGATTTCGAATTGCTGCAGAATTCATGGCGTGGGGGTGAGCTGTCCCCGCTGATCCATTGACTGACATCATTACAATCATTCCCTAGCGTGCCCCTGACCACCGAATTCTTTCCTCTGCATTTACCGCCGCCATTCTTGTCATACCTCCACTTCTCCCCGACTGGACACTTCCCACATGCCAATTATCCAACCTTTCGGCATAACCAATCCAGTTCGGATCCTACGAGGCCGCTTGACTGGTTGTGGTGGCCAGTTGAATGGAAACCATCCTTGTTCAATCCGTCCATTCTCACAGTCATGCATATTCAGAGTATAGCTTATGCAATTGGACGAAATAAGGTTAGGCACTTACCTGTGCGGCCGTGGACGTGGTTTTTTCTAGGTTTCAGGATGAGGGATGTTGGATTTGCGTGCTGCTACATAGTGTTCAAGTGTTGGAGCTTCCCTGCATTGGCTGCTGCTGGCTGTCAGTCTTGGAGACCCGTTTCTCTGATGGCGAATACGGCATGCACCGGTTCTGCAAACTGCTGGTGTCTTCGTTGTAGGTACTCCAGCTGGATCAGCTGCTATAGGATTCATGTAGGACATCCTGTAGCCGTTTCTCCTCCTGGGGTGCATGCTGACATAATTCGAGTCACATTTCACAGGTGAAAGGTCTTGAGGTCACCTAAACAAGTGAGTGCTCAAGCCTCAGAAGACCTTATTTTTGAGATTGAAAAAAAACAATTTTCCTTATTTGAAAAACAGAGTTCTGATTGCATGTGCGGGTATGCTTTCTCAAATGAGAGTGATGGCGGTGAAAGGATGTGAAACGAGTGGAGGATGGAGGAAAAGGGTGGTTGCATGCCTCCTCAGCCGACTTCAAGATCCAAATCCTTCCTTGCAGTCGATTCTGGCCTGTCCAAAAGCTCTACAGGAAGTTTCCTGTAGAAATACAAAACTTCCTCTAGAAACTCCTGTAGCTTCCTGTAGGAGGTTGAACCAAGACCCGATTGTGCCCAAACTTTGAAAAAATGAGTGTTCATGGTGGGTGTGCATGTGAGGCTGTCTGGTAGCTTGATGGGGACCCTTGTCCTTGATTTGAGAGTCCTCCTTTGGTGCGATGTGTACCTGCAACCTACAACACTTTCAGAGATCAGCTTGTTTTTTGTTTCTTGTTTTTTCTTTTTGTTTCTATTTTTTTTTTTTTTTTTTAAGAGACAGCAAGGGCGCCTCAATGAGGTTTTCACCCCTACCATCTGCCTTGGGCGACTTGAAAGGTTTTCACCAAAGGATCTTTTTATTCCCATTCTTTTTCAGAGAGACAGCAGGAGCGCCTCAATGAGGTTTTCACTCCTACCATTTTCCTTGGGCGCCTCAGAAAGGTTTTCACCCAAGGATCTTTTTTTTTTTTTTTGAATATAAAATGATGCTTAGGGTGTGCCCAAAACAGAGGCAGAACCCTTCTCTATGACCAGCAAAAATCCTGAACTTAACGTAATTCCTTCTAACTTCTCTTGGTTACATGAAACCAATATTTAATGGAAAATAACATAATTGTTATGAGATAAACTTACTACACGTGGCTAATTCAAATTAAATGTAACAAGACTGTTTATGAGATAAACTTTCTATAGGTGGCTAATTCAAATTGCAATAGGACTATTTAAACTTTTGATTAGCTACAAGTGGCTATTTCGAATTAGATTTGCAACAAAATTGTTAGACTCTTGATTAGCTACGAAAGAGAAAATCAAGAGTCCTACTGCTTTCAAATAATGTACTTTGACTCCATATTTGACCATGATGTTAGGCTTTCTTTTCCATCAATCTGGACCGAGTGAATAGGATAGAATCCATGTGGAGATGATTCTAGAAATGCCCAAGTGGCCCAGTTCTTCATTTGACACCTGGAACCTGCCAAACCATGAGAGTAGCTACGGAATCCACAATTAGTTGCAGAATAGGCTGCACTCTATAGCTTATTTGCAAAAATCTATTCAAATAGCAAGAACATGAAAATATAATATGGCGATCATTTTAATGCTTTCCTTAAGACAAAACCTAGAATTTATCATTGATTAGGTCTATAATCTTATGAGAAAGTGAGGGAAAAAGGTGAGAAAAAATGTCAAGTAGAGGGTAATTATGACCTTCAACATACCCCCACTACAAAATCATTGCATGTCCTCATTCAATTTTCCAAAAATGTGATTTCTTCCTCCCTAATGCATTTGCTCAGACACCTCTACTAGTACATCCAATTTCCTTCTTTTTTTCTTCTTTGAAGTGACTATCATTCTGGGCTTTCTCATAAGAAGCTTGTACTTAAGATTAATGATTGATCTGTTCAAAATCTTTTTCTTTCTTTTCAATTTCCTATTTTTCTTATACCACAGTCCTAGATGCAGAATGGTATTATCATGAATTGCCTTGTCCAATTTATTTTGTTCCTTCAAGGTCTAATTCATAAATTTCCTATTTGAGAGCATCAATTAGATGTTCTTTTGGATTGATAGAAGGTTTTGGGTTCATTGAGGAAATTCTCTTCTCCAATGATTCTATATAGTCATATATTTGTTTCTACACTGGGTCTATGCCTAGAGTTCTTGTGCCTGGGCTGCCTTCAAAATGATGAACAAGAGAATTTTGAGAACAGTGTGCAGAAGAGATGTTAATAGGAGATGGTTCTAGGGTTTCCTCATCTAAATTTATAAACTTTGTCCCTTTTGATGATGTTTTCTTTACCAAACCTCAGAGTTTAGAGCTCCTTCTAAGTTGTGGAGGACTTACATTCTCCTCATTTGTGACCTTTTTCTCCTTTTCTATCTTCCCTTTTGCCTTGATTTTCTTCCAAATTTCTGTCAGTTCTTCAGAGATTAACTTTTCATCATCTTTCTGCAATGAAGACTTAGGTCTACTTTCAATAGTTATACTAGTCTTCTTTCTTCTATTTCTTTTGACATTATCTTCTTTAGGTGACTCTGGTGCTTCTTGGAAATGTTTTCTAATAAGGAAATTCTCCCAGGTATATCCTATGCTTTTTAAATGAAACTCAATAAATATCTTTATCAACCCATGATGATAAATGGTTGTATCCATGAACTATATTCTCTTTTGCACATTTGAGGCCATCCTTCTTAAAATATTTAGCAGGAATAAAGGAATATTGATTTCTCCATTTTCTAAGAAATTCATCAGTAAATGGATATGGTAGACATACATGCAACCAAACCTCCCCTCACAAGTGATAAATTTCTGTAAAACCAAGAGCATGCTCCTCCACTTACTTTTAAGAGCTGAAATGGGAATACCCTTTTTAAAAACAGAGACATCCATACCTGGGTTTTTGAGTATTACTTTCCATGATTCATTGTGGAACTCCTTGTTCTCGAACCATCTTTCACTATGCCTTGGAAGTTCTGTAGCCTCGGTCATGAATGACTCAGTCACTACAAACTTAATATCTCTAATTTCTACCTCTGTTCCATCAAAAGATCGAGCAAAAGATCTTGTAATCCCCTTGTGAAAACCATCAAATTTCTCGATGAATTTAAGCCATCCATATTTCTGCAAAATTTATTTGAGCTGTGGGTATTCTTCCATGTACTTTGCTCCTACTGGTTCTGATCTGACAATTAGCCCCATGCCTTTTACTATGCAGAGTTATCAACCTTTAGAATTACCCTTCCTAGCTTTATGAAATGAATTGGCTATGAATATGGTGAAAGGAACTGTGGGTTTGTATGAAATGAATATATGGTAGGGGTTCTGGAGACATGTAGACCAATATGTCTTGTAATAGTCATGACCGTTAATAATCAACGTGGGAGTTAATTATGGATTGTTATGTGACAAAATATGGAGGATGTGGCGGGTATGTAGCATGATGGAGACTGCAATCAAATCAAATGATGATTCGTCAAGGAAACATACGAATATCCATATTATATATACTTTATGTTTTAACCTTGCTATTTAAAATATTTTTTTGCACTTTACCTTTTAGAACTTAACCTTTTCGTTTGTTGTTTTCTTTGGTGTTGATCCATAGGTACCCTTTTAGCATATTGGTCTTCAAATTTCTTGCAATCATCATTTGTTTGTAAGTTGTATAATTATGCCAGAGCTATTGAATGAGATATGGCTGCAGAATCAAATTAGTTGCAGAATGGAATCAGCTATGGAACGTGATAAAAATGAAGTATGGATATGGAACATGAATTTGAAATGAAATGGAATGAAAGTGGCGTGAGATGGAATGAAATTATAAAAAAAGAAATGAATTTGTAGAGTATGAACTACAAATGAATGTAGCTTTATGTCACTGCTTATTATAGAAAGAAAATGGAAAATATAGGATGTCAAAAATCTCTGTTTTTCACCCTGTATATATATATATATATATAAATATATATATAATATATAATAATCTTATAAGTTAGTAGAGAAGAAGAATTCTTCTTCACCAACTTCATTTTAGTGTTATCTTCAAAAATCTTGATAAAATCCTCTCTTGAAATTGGCTTATGATATATCTTCAACCAATGATCATTCACAAGAAGAGGTACCTTTCTTTCATCTATTGTCCTTATTCTCACTGCTCCATTATTAAAGACTTCTTCAATCTCATATGGGCCAAGCCAATGAGTCTGAAACTTTCCTTGAAAATCTTTGAATTTTGAATCGAACAAAAGTGCTCAATCCCCTGCTTGAAACTTCTTCTCCTTGATACACTTATCATGCCATTTAACCCTTTGCTGCTGGACTATATTGGTTCTTTGAACTACATCTTTTCTAATTTCATCAAGCTCATTGAGATGCTCCATTCTATGTTTCTGTGCTTCTGATAAATCTAGTCTGAATTAGACTGCCATCTTGAAGGTTCTGATTTGAAACTCTATATGGAACATGACTTTCTTCCCATAAACAAGCTCATAGGGAGTATGTCCTGCAGTGTTCCTCCATGTAGTTCTATAGGCCCATAAGGCTTCAAGAAGCCTTTCTACCCAATCTCTTATGTCTAGATGTATAGTCTTAGTGAGAATTCCTTCAATCACCTTATTGGTAGATTCAACTTGACCATTTTCTTATGGATGATAAGGAGTATACTTTGTGTGTTTGATCTTGTAATATTCGACAAGCTTTTCCACCATTTTAGATGTAAATTGAGATCCCTGATCTGTCACAATTTCTCTTAGAACACCACAAGTGAAGATGTCCTTAGAAGAAAATTAACTACAGATTTTTCATTAGCAAAAGGTAATGCTTTAGCCTCTACCCATTTAGTGACATAATCATTGTATACCAAAATATACTTCTTTTGTTTAGATGGAGGATTAATTTGTCCAACAAAATCTAGGGCCCATTTTTCAAAAGGTTTAATGAGTACCTAAGTTTGTAGTGTCATTTCATCTAAATGAGCAGGTTTTCCTACCCTTTGGCAGCTATCACACCTTTTGACATATTCTTTTGCATCTTTGAATATGAAGGGCCAATAATATCCTAAATGAAGGATTTTATAGGCTATCCTCTTGTGAGCAAAGTGTCCACCATAAGGTTCATCATGACATGCCTTAAGAATTTTAGGCATTTCATATTCTGGAACACATCTATAATCATGAGATTTCAACCTATTTTATATAATTCATTAGTAATCCATGAGTAACTTGCACTTGTTTGAATGATTTTTCTTTTCTCCTTGGGAAACAGATGTGAAGGTAATTTTCCTGTGACTAAGTAATTAGTAATATCTACAAACCAAGGGGTCTGAGTAGTTACTGCAAAAAGATATTCATTAGGAAATTTATCTTCAACTGGAGTGTCATCTTTGATATTTTTAATTCTAGACAAGAAATCAACAACTATGTTTTGTTTTCCAAGTCTATCTAGAACAATGATGTTGAATTCTTGCAGGAGTAATAACCATCTTGTAACTCTACCATTAGTAATAGGTTTATTCATTGAGTACCTAATTGTAGAGTGATATGTATGAACAAAAGTTTCATAGCCTATTATTTAATGTCTTAACTTGTTGATAGCATGAACAACAACTAAGAATTCCTTATCAGTGACAGTGTAATTTAACTTAGCGGGAGTCAAATTCTTTCTTGTGTAATAGATGGCATAGGGGATCAAATCTTTTTGTCCTAATACAGCTCCTAGAGTTGTATCTGAAGCATATGTTGACATGTAAAAAGGTAGTTTCCAATTTGGACCCCTTAAGATGGGTGCTTCAAATATTTTTTCTTTTAAAGTCTCAAATGCCAACTCGCAATCAGGATTCTAATTACTTTCACAATATTTGGTGAGTAATTTGAAGATTGAGGATGCTAGTTTAGTGAAATTTTCTATAAACCTTCTATAGTATCCTTTCAATCCTAGAAAACTTCTAACATCCTTTTGACAACTTGGAATTGATAGTTTACAGATGACTTCAACTTTAGATTTATCAACTTTAATTCCATCTCCTGAAATGTGATGTCCTAAAATAATCTCTTCTATAAACATCATAAAACATTTTTCATGGCTTAGTGAAAGGTTTTCTTCTTTACATCTTTTAAGAACTTTTTCCAAATTTTCTAAAGCTTCTTCAAATGTATTCCCATAAACTGTAAAGTAATCCATATACACCTCTACATAATCATGCATTAGATTAGAAAAAATTCCTAGTACTGCTCTTTGGAATGTTGTAGGTGCATTGCACAATCCAAAAGGAAGTACTTGGTAGGCATAAGTTCCCCATGGACAGGTGAATGTGGTTTTATCTTGATCTTCAGGTGCTACCTGAATTTGATTGTAACCACTAAAACCATCCAAAAATGAGAAGTACTTCTTACCTGCTAATGTATCTAACACTTGATCTATGAAGGGCAAAGGAAAATGATCTTTTAGGGTAGCTTTATTCAATTATTGATAATCAATGCATACCATCCATTTACAATTCTTTTTAGGCACAAGCACTAGAGGAGAAACCTAATAGCTGTCTAAAAATGGGTAAATGAAGTTTACATTCAACAATTTTTGCAACTCCTCTTTCACAATTTCCCAAAGATTTGGATTCATCCTTCTTTGGGGTTTTCTGATAGGTTGACAATTTCCCTCAATGTAGATGTGATGTATACAAGTCTTACGACTAATTCCTTTCATGTCAATGTATTCCCATGCATATGCAGAAGAATATTGTTGTAATGTTTTGATTAGCTTTTCCTATTGTAAATTTTCGAAGTTATTGTTTATGTTCAATGTTTTTCCTGGAAATATTTCAACTGTAGAGCTACCAAATTCTTCCATAGAATAAAGATACATCTGCCTAGATGAAAAATATTCAATATTGGATTTTTCTTTAAATTGATCATGTTCATATTCTGGAGATGATTCAAAATTTTCCATTATATTTAAGATTTGACTATCTTCACTAATGGTATATATAGTAAAGAGAGGTTGAATATCATTTTTATCATCAATCTATTCTTTGTCATCTATCTCTGTGATTGTTTTTGTTGGAGGATATAGAGTGAATTTCTTAGTTGAGTTACCATCAAAGATATACATATCACCAGATCTACAGCTAATGAAAGCATCAGCTGTAGCTAGCCAAAGTCTTCCTAATATAAGTGGTTGTCCTCCTAGATTGTTCTTAGGGGTTAAGATCATAAAATCAACAGGGTAATCCCAAGAGTCTAAGCACACTAAAATATCTTCTAACACACCATTTGGTTTAATTACAGATCTATCTTCCAATTGTAGTAATGTAGGTGTATAAAAAAGATTAGGGAGCTTGATTTGTTCCATGGTTTGTTTGCTCATGATGTTTATTGCTGCTCCTAAATCAATCAATGTATTCAGTATTTCAAGTCCATTGATATGTGTTTTTACAACTGGATTTCGTGGATCTACATATTTTTGTATGGCAATTTTTCCCATCATTATGTCTGTTATTTTTCCTACCAGTTGAATTCCTTTTATTTCTTTTGTTTTTCTTCTTGGTTTCTTCATGCTCAACTCCTTTATTATTTTAGCTAGAATTGGAATCTCCTTAATGGCTTGTAACAAAGGGATTTTGATACAGACATTTTTCAATTCATCTAGAAAATCATAATTAGGCAACATAATATGCTTTTCTACCCCTCTATCAACTTATAATATTTCAGGAAAAGGAGTTCTAGAAGTAGAAACTGGTGATTTCTCTATGATAGGAATTGAGTTTATTGGTTATTTCTGTTTTTCATTTTCAGTATTTTGGTTTTGAAGAGATGTTCCTTCAAAACTTTTATTTGGCTGTAGAGCATCTTCCGTAGAATTGTCTTGTTCTTGAATAAATACAGAAGGTTTTTTTGTTAACCTCTCTCATAAAACAATAATAAATCCAAAAATAATTTATTATCATAGGTTATAAAATTGAAATAAAATAATTATTAATTTAAGAATTAAATTAATAATTATTATTCTAGAATGATTAATTATTTAATGGAGTCAATTAGAAATTAGTATATTGTTGTAACAAGATATGACTCTCCAAATGTGTCGTATCTTAGGCTCTATTTTAGGAGATTAGTTAGCTAGTTGGTTTGAATAGCATTTAATGTAAATGGACACTTCTTATTTAATAAGTGATCCATAATTAGAGGTAGTTAGGACATGGAGCTTATAAATAGCTCATTGCAAGAGTGTTTGGCAGTTCGGGTGTAAGCTCTTGCAAATCAATTATGTAATTATTTTTTCTGATTAATAAAATTATGTGTCTGAGGACACTTTTGTTAATATGTGGTATCAGAGCACACGGTTTTTTTTTCACTTTGGGATTGAGAGACTGTGTATTGGGGTGTTCAAACATTGAAAGCGAGTTGTGTGAAGAAGCCTACTACTGAGGACACGTGAGAAAGGGATATGTCAGATCATGTTTTCTACAGAGGCGATTTATGGTTGCAATAATCGTGAAACTTTTGGTCGCTGCAAATTCCATATTTCTCAAAGGGTGCTCGATTTTGTTGAGTGAGTAGTATCGTGGAGCAACAAGACCGAGGGTCCTGTATGCTGGTTTCGAATGATGTGAACAATACTTCTGGAGAAGTGGAAGATAAAGAGGCCCGTGAGACGAAACTGACCATTGAAAATCATAATGCAGAAAACTTTCAGAAGTCTGGGAGTAAGTCGCCTGTAGTGGATGTGTTCAATTTTTGCAAGATCTGTTGTATATTTGAAATTTCTTATTCTGGGTCTTGGTTTTTCTCTTCACAATTACTGTAATTTGAATTGGCTGAATAATCAATCTAAAAAAGAATTAGAGATTCAAAACTCCGTCCAGCTTGTCATTCCAAGTCAAACTGAGGGCCGCACTCTACTCAGCTTGTCATTCCAAGTGAAATTAAGGGCCAAAATTTTGCCCAACTCGTCATTCCAAGTGGAATTATGGGCCAAAACTTTGTCCGGCAGTTTATTTATTCAAAATTGAAGGTCGATCTCACCTAATGAGTTTAAACATGCGAGTTCTGTCAAGACTGTAGATGCTTGAATGAGAAGAGAATCATGTATTGAAGAACCTGATGTAGCGGTTTTAGATACAATGAGGGGCGCCAGCCTTCGCGAGTTCGAATGACGCAATGCTGTAGATATTTGCTTTCCCCTCGAAGGGAAATCAAACACCAAACCTTTGATCAGGGGTTATAAGAGCACTGGGCCTGTATGAAGAAAGACGAATAGCCCTCCAAACTGGTCGAGAACCACATGATATTCCTTAGAGTGTCCAGGAAAAGGCTAATCCCAACAAATACCAAAGAGTTAGACGCTAAGTGAGACGAGAAATCTAGAGTACGCTTTGGAACCTGAGCTTAGACGATTACTGCCTGTGCGTGAGATTTGGTTTCAATTCACGGTGGGAGCATTGGTGTCGATTGTTGTGAGCTTATGAAGAAATTGGTTGCTGCTGTGCAGTGCCAAATAAGCCTGTGCCAAGATATCAGTTTCGCAGTTTCTGCAAGACAAAGCTGAAGGAGAACCTGGCAAGGAATTGATGGCTTAAAGACAGTGAATTTCCTTGCAGAGAGATAATGTGGTTTCATCAATTTAAGGTATGAAGATATTTCTTTATTCTGCGCATTTCGAAGAGTTTATGATTTGTGTTTATGATCTCGTTAAGACTAGCGATTTCATCCTCTGAGAGATTGTCCGCTATAACACGAAGAGCCTTTTTTTTTAAATCTTGTTCATTGCTGAGAAATGCTTCAACCGAGAAAGCACTGCAGAATCAAGTGATTTTCTTTTCTTCAAATTGGTACGAGAAATTTGTCTATAATATTACAACGATTGTTCATGGAGTGATGAGAAGGCTGTGGAGGACTACGTGTGGAGAACGAGTCTGGTGATCTGTGTAAGTTACAACCTGAAAGATTGAAGATAATTGTGGAACCAACTGTATGTCCTCTGAAGGAAGCAAGAATCGCTTGTCGTCTACAGCAGCTCTGGAGTATGCAATGAAGTAAGATGAGTTTTTCTGCCAATATCGCTCAGCTAGAGATGCATAGCGCTTTGCTTGCTGAAACTTAGCATTTTGTCCTTTTTTAAGTACTTTCCCTTCAAGATTCAACGCCTTAAAACAATAGTCCCTGTGGTAGCAAGCAAGTTGAAAGTTTGCAAAAGAAACCTCTTGTACCCGCAGTTTACCCCTTGATCTTCTTTAAAAAGGAACTCATGAATTTGGAGAGGCTTGAAGTGATTTTATGGAGTGATAAGGTGAAGTTTGTTTTGTAATATTTTGGAGTGATAAGTGTTTTCTAATTTTTCCGAGATAAGGAGTATATTTTGTATTTTTGAAGTAAGAAATGATTTTGTATTTGGAGTGATAAGGGAAAGTTGTTGTCATTCAAAGTATTGTTTTACTTTGAGAGGGATCGTGTCACTATCCATTCAGATTTTGAAAGCGAATTGTTTCAAAGGGTTTTCATCTTGGCATTATCATCGCTTCAGAAGTTGAAAAATTATGTACTCCAGTCATTAATAAAAACATATCATTTTTTGTGGTGATTGTGTCCTAGATCTGCCCGAAATTGAATAAGGGGATCTTAGGTACACGAAGAGTGTGTTGATGACGGTGCATGCTTCATGTTGTTGCATTTTTATTTGTGTCTAGTTTTGACACATAAATGATCTCATTTAACACACATAAAGTTCAATGCAAGCAAGCACAACACTTGTAACAAAATAGCTGCAAGGAAGGATAATTAAGCTCATCATATGCATTTGCATCACTACAACAAATAATCAAAGTTTTCAACATCGGCATTCTACCTCAACAAACAAATTCACTCAAATACAATCAAGTTCATGAATCTGCAAACTCCAGCATTTCAAAGCAAAGTCTACATCAACATTCTTGCAAACAAATGTATTGAACTTGTAATCAAACTCAAATCACATTGAATTGTAAGGGTGCATTATCGGTTGAAACCGATACCCTTACAATTCAATGTGATTTGAGTTTGATTACAATTCAAGACTTGGGTGTCGGTTTCAACCGAGAATGCACCCTTATAATTCAATGTGATTTGAGTGTAAGCTCTTGCAAATCAATTATGTAATTATTTTTTCTGATTAATAAAATTATGTGTCTGAGGACACTTCTGTTAATATTTTTATTTTCTAATATCCTACCAGATCTCAGTTGGACATCATTGAGATCTAAAGGAGTGATCATATAAGTTGGAAATTGTTGTCCTTCCACCATATCGATATTCTGAGGATTTTTATTGTTGGGGATTGGTAATGGTTGGGAAGGTAACTGATTTGGTCTCTATGGGAATGGCAGTGAAATTTGAGTTTTGAAGTTGGGGCTATTGATTTTTTTGAGGAATTTGTTGGGGAGGATAGTTTGGATATGATGGAGGATATTGATAGTATTGAGAGAATCTTCCATAGGGATTTTGCATTCCTTGAGCCCAAGGTTGAGATTTAGATTGAGATTGACGCCAAGGTTTCTGCCAAGAATTCCAATTTGGTGGGGGTTGAATATACATTTGGTTGTTAAAAACCTGGTTTTGTGGCCCCTTCCAAGGTCTTCTAGGGACAAAGAAAAGAGATTATGTTGGATTTGAAATTGTTTCCTCTTGAAAAACAACCTTAAGACTAGGAATTGAAGGACAAATCCTGGTCTCATGGTTTTTTGAACAAATCACACAAGTCTCTATGATTTTTTCATCCAAAGGGAATTCTCTTAAAGCATGCTTCTTTGTGCATTTGGGACAGAAAATAGCTAAAGCATCAGTCTCGGCTTCCTACTTCTTTTGTAACTTAAGGGTGTCTATCTACTCACTAAGGCTCCCTAGAATATCTGTTTTAAATTCATCGATCCAGTTGCAAATTTATTAACTCTAGCAAGAGAAGGATCTCTTGGACCTTTCCCAATTTTGGATTTTCCTCTTGAGAGATGAACACATAATTATCCAATGTCATTTAATGGTAGTTTAGAGATATCCCCCTTCCCCATGATGTTAAGGATGTCTATCCACTCATCTCTAATGGCTTTTAATAAAAGAGCTTTTAAAGTATCTTGATCTAAGTTTTCCATTTTTGCTCCTTTTAAGTTATAGTTGAATCTTTCAATTAAATCCTCCAAATTTTCATCCTCTCTTTGCATCATTTTTAACACTTCATCTTTGTGATTGATAGGCATGCAATAATACAAATACCTGTCCAAAAATGCTTTCTTCATGTCATTCCATGTTCTAATAGACTAAGTGACCAATCCCATAAACCATTTTGAAGAATCTCCTTTCAATGTTGAAGGAAACAATTTGACATTTTCAGAGTCTTGTAAATAATCATAAGTTCTGCACAAGACTTCAAATTCAAATAAAAAGCTTTTAGGATCTTCACCTTTTAATCCATGAAAATTCGGGAGGACAAAAGGTGAGATATTTTTCATTGTGGCATTTGTTTCTTCATCAATTATAGGGAATCCAAAAGAATTATCAACTTCCCTATTTCCTCTACCTTCTCCATCATTTCCTCTACCTTCTCCATTATTTCCTCTACCTCTTCCTCCTCCAAATAATGTAAATTCTCCATTTAGAACTCCCTCTCCTTCTTCTTCTCTTCCTGCCATTATAGATTCTTCAGGGTTAATATAAGATTCAACCTACAAGGTTAATTTTTCTTCCTATGGTTCCTCTATCAATGGTATGTGGAAGAAAGTTTCTACTTCTCCCTCTCCTCTAGGAATTTCTAATTCTTCAGCTAAAATATGTTCCCCTATAGAGGTGAAAAAGGCTACTCATTTTATTGGAGATCCAAGATATTTTTCCTCTAGCACTGCCTCGGTAGATGAAGTAGGAAATCCTCTTAATTGGTTTTTTGACCTTAGAACTTTAGTTAGTCTATGGCTAGTGAGTTGTGGAATATGAGTTTGAGATGGAGGTGTATCTCTTCTTAGTCTTGGTGGAGTAAGTGGTGTTGTAGGAATTAAACTCCTACCTCTAGCTATGAATCTACACCTAGAGTCTCTTTCTCTACGCATATCATTTTTTAGATATAATAGATGAGGTTACCTAATTACACTTCCTCGGAAATGGCGCCAAAATGTTTAGTCAATTTAGTGTCCTAAATTTCTTGCATAAATTTTCAACCAAGGTTTGTAAGCTAATGAAGTTTAGTGAACTATATGTGCTTAGTTAACCTTTTCTTGCTTCATTGTTTTGTATTTTATGTTGTTTTTGGGGGGTTTTCATTCTTTGATGTCTAAGAATGTACAACCTAAAACTATGAGAAAATTTAAGTGAATCTAATGGATTTTAAAGGAAAGGAAATGTTCCTAAATTAATATAATTTCCTAAAAATGGACCAAGAACTTTTGGCTAGTTAGAACCTAATAAAAAAACAAAGCATCTATCTTATCTTATCATTAGTCATAATCCATGGATCTAATTCTTAAAACCAAGAATGAAATTGATGCAAAAGGCAACTTAGCAATTGCATTCATTAAACATTCAACCATTAAATTTTGGAATATGATTAAATCAATCTCCTTGAAATGATTATTGGGAATATCAGTGATGCAACTAAGTGAGGATCTAAAAGAAAAAAGGTAAAAGCATGTAAAACGAATTGTAAACAACTAATGTATTTTTGACTTTCTCCAACATTCAAATGTGAAGCATTACCCTCTTGAAATGTTGTGCAAGAAATCAATTATACCTTAGTTCCTAAGTTGCTAGGAAAATAACAATGTACTGATAAAATTCAATCACTGTATGAATTAGACATTTAAACATTTAGTTTAGGATCATAATCATCTTGAAATGGATTTTGAAAACATCCATTAACACAGTTAATTTACAATTATGTTCTAAGAAAATAAATGACAAAACAATAAGAAAACTAAGCAACTTTTTATTCTTATTACTTCAATCTTAATTCAGTTTGGAAACAGATTCGTTTTCCTCCACAAGATATCTTGGAAGAATAA
>APFE030991777.1:10042-26697 GCA_000404065.3 Pinus taeda | reverse complement strand
TTTCTCCCCTTTGTCAGCATGATGAAATGATTCTCTTTTGCCATTCATCCCTGATGTTCATTCCGTACTTTCAGCAGCTTGAGTATTGTATCCTGCGTGGCTATCCCGCTCCGTATCCCCTTGTGACCAAGAAAACGCTCGCATGCCGCAACCTGTGACTCCATGCCCAATGGTTCAAAACTTATAACACCTTACTGTGCCTCTTTACTCGAGAATCCTACCTTCCTCCCAATTATAGTCAACATTCCCTTGAAGTCAGAAAGCTAGCCTAAATCATCAACTGAGGTTGAATCCAGATCAACTGAGGTTGAATCTAAAGGAGAGAGCCCTCTCCGATTGCAGGTGGGCTAGAACCTGCAATCAGAAGATTGGTTTGTGGTTACCTCGGCCGTATCCCTAATAGGAGCCTAGGGACAACCTGAGTGATAACATCCTCGACAAGGAAAACTTGGATCTGGAAGGATTCCTGACGCAAGGAACCAAAGGAGGAATAGATTCTCTGCCCCAAGATGAATGCAATAGAATACAGCAGTTGTTTTTATGGAAAACTCAGAAACAAGGGCAGGAGAAAGGTAAGAACATCCACAAACAAGAACACAGAGGGGTGAAAACAATGAAATTAAATCCAATATTAGCCACGTGAAATCCAGGAAAGAAGAGAGGCAGAAAAAAGCAAAATGAGCTCCTGATGGACTGTGGTAAGCTTATGATAGAATCAGGTAAGATGAAAGATCTAACCAGCTACTCCTTTACAAATCTTTAATTATGAAGTTCATCTCATGGAATATCAGAGGTCTAAGTAGTAAAAGAAAACAGAGAATGCTAAGTAACAAAATGAAACTAGCAATGCCGAACATAATCTTCATTCAAGAAACAAAATGCTCCATTCAAAAAATAAAACAAATCCATAGCAAATGGCTCAGTAAATTTGAGTTTTTAGAAGTAAAAGCAGAAAACACAGTGGGGGGCATTCTTACTCTCTAGAACCCCTAAAAAGTCATAATTGTAGATGCGGAGGCAATGAGAAATTACTTATTAGCTATCATTCAGCCAATGGGGATATCTGACACCTTCATGGTTACGAATGTCTATGGTCCTCAGAGAATAGATGAGAAGCTTAGTTTTCTGAACTCCCTGGTAGATCTCAAAAGCAAACATAAAGAAATCCCTTGGGTCATTGGAGGAGACTTTAATATGATTAAATCTCTATCAAAAAAAAAAAAGGGAGGAGGCACCAGAATCCTCAGTAGAGAATCATTAGGATTCAATTCTTTCATAGAAGACATGAAGATGGTTGACTCTAAAATGCAAAACGGTCTTTTTACTTGGAATAACAAAAGAGGAGGTGATGCTCAGGTTGCCTCTACGTTAGACAGATTTTTAATCTCTGAGAAGTTGATGCTCACAGATTCAGAAATATATGCAAGTGTTCTCCCATTTGGAGGCTTTGATCACTGGCCGACTCAATTAGAAATCAAAGGAATTGATGTTCCCAAGAACAGACCCTTCAGATTTGAAAATATCTGGCTCTCCCACCCAGATTTAATCAGCAATATTGAGAATTGGTGGTTTGAAGTTCTTCAGATTCAGGGCTCCAAAATGTTCCTCCTCCAAAAAAGACTAAAGCACATAAAATCCAAATTAAAACAATGGAATAAGAAGGAATTTGGTAACATTTTTGCAAACAAAAAGTCAGTAGAGATCAAAATGTAGGAAATAAACCAAGAAATGATCGCAGAAGGTTTCGATAAATCTAGAAGTGAGCAAGCTGAAAAACTCAACCTGGAGCGAGAGAATTTATGCAAATAAGAGGAAATTTTCTGGAGACAAAAGTCCAGAGTGTAATGGCTCAAAGAAGGTGAACGAAACACTAGGTTTTTCCACCGTTCCACCATAGCCAACAGAACGCACAATAGAATCTCCTCAATTTTGAATGAAGATGGGGAGCTTCAAACCACTCACAAGAACATCAAAGATGTGATAGTACAGCATTTCAGAGGTATCACAAAGGAAAGCAATCCAGACAGAGACCATCACATCAAGGAAATTATAAAGAACATTCCCAGGATGGTGTCTAGAGAAGATAATTTTAACTTGAACAAACCAGTATCTGAAGCAGAGGTTAGTACGGTAATCAAAGAGATGCAGAATGGCAAAGCCCCCGGTCCAGACAGTTTTAACGTGGACTTTTTCAAAGCCTATTGGAATGTGGTCAAACATGATATTTTGGACGTGGTTGAGGAATCCAGAAGAAGCAGATCCATTCTGAAATCCCTCAACACCTCTTTCATCTCCTTGATCCCCAAACAAGACTCAGCCCTGACTCCCGATAAGTTCAGGCCCATTTCTTTATGCAATGTTGTTTACAAAATCATTTCTAAGATCTTGGCCAACAGACTCAAACCTCTTTTGCCTTGTTTGAATTCTGGGGAACAATCTGGTTATGTGGAAGGAAGGCAAATCCTGGATAATATTATTCAGGCCCACGAGGTCATTCACTCTCTCACCAGCAAAAAGCAAGCCGGTATGATCATGCAATTAGACATTTCAAAAGCGTATGACAAGGTGAACTGGATTTACATAAAAAAGGTCCTTTCCGCATTTGGGTTTGATCATGACTAGATCAGATGGGTTATGGCTATGGTTACCTCACCTAGCTTTTCAATTTTGGTGAACGGCGCGCCCTTGGAGATCTTCTCTCCTTCCAGAGGGCTTAGATAGGGAGATCCTCTCTCTCCCTTCCTTTTCATCCTCATGATGGAAGGATTGGACCGAACTATTAAAACTGCAAAAGTTTTAGGAAAGATCAAGGGCCTTCAATTAACGGAGAACGGCCAAGCCTTGACTCATCAAAAATTTGTGGATGACACCATGCTGCAGGGTATCCCCACAGTCAAGGAAGCTACAGAGTAAAAAAAAATCTTAATTGACTTCGCCTTGGCTTTAGGTATGGAAGTCAATCTCTCCAAATCAATTTTTTTTTTCTTTAACACTAACATTGCTATTCAAAGGAACATCTCCAAAATTATGGGTTTCCAAAGGAAGGTCCTCCCTTCTAAGTATCTGGGCATCCCCCTCACGGATAAACCAATGTGCAAAAGTATCTGGGAATCGATGCTCAACAAGATGCAATACAAGATCAAAAGATGGACTTTTAGAGCGCTGAACATAGCTGGCAAATTGATTTTGACGAAGGCAGTTCTTCAATCCATCCCTATTTTCTTTCTATTAACGCTGCCAGCTCCCAAAGGGATTTTACATCAACTCGGGAACATTCAGAGAGATTTTCTCTAGGGTAAGGAGGAGACTAAAAAGAAATGGGCCCTCGTTTCTTGGGATAAAATCAGCAAACCCAAAAGTCATGGAGGCATAGGCTTAGATGATTAGGAGATTCTAAGTAATGTTCTAGGAGCCAAACTCTGGTGGAGATGGGTTAAAGAACCAGAAGCACAATGGGCTAAAACCTAGAAATAAAAATATGCTAGCTCCTAGCAAACAAGTAACCTCATTAGAATGTTAGGGAACATAAAAGGCTTCACATCTAGAATAAAGCCTGGAATAACAGAAGCCTAGTTCAAAACAATAGCTTCTGGGAAATCAGAACACGTGAACATGCTCTCTTTTGGGAAGATAGATGGCAACAAGAACCAATGTTGTTAAGGGAGGATTTTATGAGCATCAAGCAATAAATTGATTCCCAAGGATTAATAAAAGTCAGGGATTTCTAGAATCTTACTCATGACATTGAGAAATGGAGAAGTTGGAGGAAAATTGAATGCAGAGGAGAAGGCCCCACAAAGGCAAAAATAGAAGAACTTATGAAAATTTTAGAACAGAGAAAGATCTTGGTCATAGATGGGTAGGATCAGTTAAGATGGGGACAAAACAAAGAAGGAATCTTTAACATTCATGAAGCAAAAATAATCACCCTGAACCTAGATCCCTGCGTTTCGGCAAAGTCCTGGCAAAAACTTTGGAGCCACCAGGGATGGATGAAGATCAAATTGTTTATGTGACTAGTTCATCACAAGAAAATATTAACTTGGGATAACATTCAGAAGAGGGGGGTTATGGGGCCCTCTAGATGCCCATTATGTGAGGCTCCAGAGGAATCAATAGAGCATATTCTCAACAACTGTACCTATATCAACTAGTTGTGGGAGTCTTTCAACATTATTTTTCAACAGACAGACATAGATAAAGGGAGCATCATTAACACCTTGAACAAATGGAGAAAATTTTTTTTAGAGAATGATATCCTTAATTTGGCCTCGACCTTGACACCAAGCTTCATCATCTGGAATGTTTGGAAGGAAAGGAATAAAAGAATCTTCAAGGATGAAAAAACTACTGCCAGTTGCTTGTTGGAACTAATCTTAAAGCAGATAAAGGAGACTGTCTCCACCACGGTGCACAGTTACCCCTTGAATCCTCCCACTGCACATGATTTGAGAACTCTCAAGTAGTTGGGAATTCATGAGATTATTCTCCAGGGTCTTAGCAAAAAAGTAAGAGTGTTGGAAAGGGAAAAGGAATTCTGGTATCCTCCTCCAAAAGGTTATCTGAAATGCAACATTGATGGAGCCTCAAAAAGCAACCCAAGGATAGCAGGTTATGGAGGTGTGTTAAGAGACGAAGAAGGAAAAATCATTTTCACTTTCCACTGCCATTTAGGCAAAGCCACCAACAACATGGTTGAATTAATGGTGTTGGAACAATGTCTGGAGCTGCTTAAACTCAATCACAGCCACAATGTTCTCATAGAAGCTGACTCCGAGATTTCTATAAATGCAATTAAGAAAATCAGCTATGGAACAACGCCAGAAAGGGTCTCGAAGCAGTGGAGACTTATACAAGTTTATCAGAGAATCCATAAACATCTCCAATGCCTTCGAACGGTTAGCTTCTATCATGTTCGGAGGAAGGCCAATAAACTTGCAGATCTACTGGCCAACCAAGGAGTCATTAATATTGGGTGCAGAATAGACAGGAAATGGCAGGAAATGCCTCCCAACAGGATGAAAGCCATCTGCGAAGCCCAAGCCGCACAGGACAAGAAAATCTATGATTATTGGGCTCGCGGGGTTGGAAATGATTAATTGAAGATAGTGAGCCCGTTTTCAATGCTCTTTAGGGTGAGTGATATGGTAACCTTAATCTCCTTTTCATGGGAGTGCTCCTTTTCCTTTCAAGATTCCAGGTTCAAGAGTGGTGAAATAGTGAGTGAGGGAGGAATCCCAGCACTCCCAGCGGTCGCAATTCTTCATTTTCTGGGGTTTGGAGGGAAAAACAGCGTCACGGGTGGTTTTCACCTTATCGCACTGCCTTCACTTGGGAATTGGTTTTTGATTTTTCGAAGCGATCATATTCAGATCCCGCCACATGGCAGGGAGGTGGTTTGGGAAACCACCCTTCCCTTCGCACTATCGCGTGGTCTTCTGTTCGATGCGATATTAATCTCCACCATAGGATGCAGTGGAGGATAATCAATGCCCAAGCTCGTCCGTGCTGTTTGGAGGTTGGGTGCCGCCAAATTTTGGTTGTCTTGTCGGAGCGTGGTCAACCTCGTCCGTCGGTTTGTTGGCGGATTGTCCGACCCTGTTTGATGTACTTTTCCGCAAGGTTATTTGGTTTTTCTCTGTTCGACTTTTTGGCTTGCCCTTAGGGATTTTTCTTTGTTTTCTCGTCTCCTCGGCGGTGAGATTCCTGTCCATACTGTAAACTATTTGTTCAGTTAATGCAAAAGAAGGACCGACATTTGCCTCAGCAAAAAAAAAGAACAACTCTGGCCAACACTTAGCCCAAAATTAGCTCACCTAGCCTCTTATTTCCTTGCACAAATCCTGAGGAAATAAGCCCCTATTATTTAGGAATTTCCTCCAAATTCATTGCGCAATTCCCAAGGATGGATCACCTAACCTCATGAAACACCTATACACTCAAGCTAGTTTACAATTGTTCTTACACTTCCTTGTCATCTCCACTTCAATTAAGGAACTAGAATTCCTTGCATGCACTAGCTATTCTGGACTGATTGATCAGTTAACTAACAGATCCCTAAGTTAGATTGTTATCCCACTGCACAACTAACCTTCATCTGAATCTAACAATAGTTAGAGGTCAGTTAACTGAATACAACTAAAAATAATTGAACTAGGTTACTAAAGTTTAGCAATCACACATGTATAATTAAACTCTTTCTCACTCGAATTTACTAAGCTAACTGAGTGACAAGATCCATGTCACACTAGTTAACTTCCTCCAAGTTGTCTTGTTGATGTGGAAATTTGTTTTTACTCAATTCAACTAAGGCTAAAGTCAAATTGAGCCTTTCTTGCTACATTTTTTTCAACACATACTACAGTTGAAGTTCTTACTATTTTTGGACAGTCTCCTGAGAAAAAGGTCTTGCCCCACCCAGAGTGATTAGGTCAGAACCCATAGATCAAACTAGGTTGTGGGCCTATTTCGATGGAGCCTTAATCAATAAGGGATAGCATGGTGGAGGCAGATTTGTCCTTTTCCTCTTCAAAGCTCATTGTTATCAAGTCAAAATGGGTTTGGGCCAAGGGACCAACAATCAAGCGGAACTTCTAGCCTATAAACATTTGTTATTATTTTCCTTAGAGAATGGATGCACACAAATACAGGTTTTTAGGGCCTCCATGCTCACTATTAATTGGCTCAAAAAGTCCAAGCTTGGAGGAACATCATTCTCATGCCTATCTTGGAGGAAATCATGTGGACTATTCACTTTTTCTTTATTTTTACTTACTCTCATATTTACAGGGAGAGGAACCAGACAACAAACCACCTCCCAAAAGAAGGCATGGATTTGGACCAAGGCCTATGGGGTATAAAAGAATGGATCAATGGGCAGGCTTATGAGTTTTTTCATCGAACTTTCATGGACATTCAACACAAACCAACAACAGTTTAATCCATTTTGGTTTGCGTTCGGCTTTCCAGGTTTCTATTGACAGTATTTCTCATGCTTTTTTGGACATATCCACTGGTTTTCTCTACATTGGAGGAAATTATCAGTTAATTGTTTTTATGTTTTGATGCTTAAATGTGTTGTCAAATGTTTTGGCACACTAGTCATAGGACCTCCTTTCCTTCCACGAGCTCACGCAATTGTTTTGTTTGGGTTTTCTGATAAATGGATGCACATAGGTTGTGTATCTACAAAATGTAATCTTCACTCATTTTAATGAATGAAATTACAATTTTTTCCTTTAAAAAAACATATAGTTTGTGTTTCTCTCTATATACACACACATCTCTTTTGTCTTTTAGCAACATACTAATGAAACACTTTAACAATAATAATAAAATTATTTCCATTTGTTTTATATAATATATGCATACTCTCTTTTTGTTTACATTGAATCTTTTTTATTATTAATAGTTTTTAAAGTGTTACATGTAAACTCTATATTAAACATTGAAGGAATTACCAAATCTTTCCTATACACTTAATTAGAAAACATGTATCAATGGAATATGAGAACTTTTTCTCTCTATCGATAAATATCAATATATTTAATATTGAAAATATTTAATAATCTAATTTGAGTTTT
Source organism: Pinus taeda (assembly GCA_000404065.3). NCBI lineage: Eukaryota > Viridiplantae > Streptophyta > Pinopsida > Pinales > Pinaceae > Pinus > Pinus taeda. Next base: position 19,114 of record APFE030991777.1, on the reverse strand, counting down.
TTTTATAATTAATAATTTAAAATGGCAATATACCAACTCCACATTAAAAATTGAATCAATTACACATCTCTCTCATAAAGAAAAAAAAAAAAAAAAAAAAAAAAAAAATCAATTACTTTATCTTTCTATATAAAGGCGATATAAAATTATGTTACTTAATAGCATAACTATTTCGGAATAGGGCATTAAAATTTTAATTTAATTATCAGTAATTACATGGATAGACGTGTCCATTTTAGAATAGGGCTTGCAAAATTTTAATTTAATTATCAATAATTGTTAGGTAGATGCTACAGATTTAATGTCCAAAGGTTGAGATTTATCTCCAAAGCAGTGATGCCCTTTTTTTTCTCTTTTAATTAAATTGATTAATTAAAAAGAAATCATATGAACAAGTATCATATGAAGTGAATAATGGTTTTTTGGGTATGTGGTATTGATAATTCATGGTATTAACCCATGATATTGTAACAAAGCCTATTTACAAATTAACAATCTAGATAAAGTGGGGATAAGCTAGATCTCCATGGTTAAGAATTGCATTCCATGCTTTTTTAGATGTATATACGTTGAACTTGTATATTACTTTTTTATAATAAAAAGTAATAATAATAATTTAAAATAAAGTCATAATCTGGCTAGTTATTTTTTTATTTTTTTATTTAAGCAATGTGAAATGTATCATGAAGTGTTTTGATGTTTATTATGGATTGATGAACAATTTAATTTATATGGTTGTGTTAGTTATTAGATAGATGGTAGGCTTTAACCTTCATGGAATATTCTAGAATATTCATAATACTTACCCAAGGTACAACCTTTGCATGTGTCCACTTGCTCAAGTTTACCTTTGGGAAGTCTCGTAGAAATCTCCAAATTAGTTATGTTATTTTTGTCATTTCAATTATATTGATTAAGTACAAAAAAATATCATATGAACAAGTGCCATTTAAAGTGAGTTATGGGTTTTTGAGCATGCAGTATCATAAGCCATGGTATTGGAACAAAGTCTATTTACAGATTAAGAATCGTCATGGTAAAATGGAGGTAAATTTTTATTGTAAAGAATCTTGTACCATATTTTTTTACATGTATATATGCTAAACATCTATATTAATTCCTTTTAGTAATAAAAATAATAACAATAATAATTTAAAAGAAAGTTATAATTTAGTTAGTTTTTATTATTATTTTTTTTAATTTAGCAACATGATATGTATATGAAGTAAGTGTTTTGATGTTTATTATGGATAAATCGGCATTTATCAACTACTTAATTGTATGGTTGTGTTGGTTTATCGTTTACATTAAAACATTTTTTATCAAACATAAAATGAATTACACAACAATAGTATCAACGTTATTTTTAGATGCCACTTATAAACTCCATGTTGAGTTATGAAGGAATTACATATTTTTTTTTTTAAAGAGACGGATAAGGTTTTGTATTAAAAAGAGTTGGATTAAGTTCCAAAGAAGAATTGGTACAAAGCCAAGATATTGGCGAGTTATGGCATAGAAAGTTGGGCCACTTGCATCATGGGGCCTTGAAGATAATGCAACAGATTTCTAGCGGACTTCCCAAAGGTAAACTTGAGCAAGTGGACACATGCAAAGTTTGTACCTTGGGTAAGTATGCAAAATCTTCTTTTCATGATCGAGACAATTGAGTTGAAGCAATCTTGGAGCGAGTTCATACAGATGTGTGTGGACCATTCTCGACAGCCTTCACCGCTAAACAAAGGTATTATGTGATTTTCATTGATGATTTTTATCGTAAATGCTAGATCTATTTCATGCAAAAGAAGGATCAAACCTTCTCAAAGTTTTGGTTGAGAAAGGATCAAGAAAGAAGATCATGGCCTTAAGAAGCGACAATGTGGAGAGTATGTCTCTCAAGAGTTTAAGGACTTCTGTGCAGCATAAGGAATTAAACGGGAGTTGACGGCACCTCATAACCCACAACAAAATGGGGTGGCTGAAAGGAAGAACAGAACAATTGTGGGGGAAGCTCGGGCGATGCTACATGACCAAGGCCTACCACTTCATTTGTGGGCTAAGGCATGCAACACAACAGTCTATTTGTAGAATAGAAGCCCACATCGCATACTTGGGATGAAGACACCAAAGGAAGCTTTCTCCGGGAAGAGACCAGATGTGAGTCACTTCAGGATCTTTAGCTCATTGGTTTATTCCATGTGACCAAGGATGCACAGAAGAAACTTGAGCCAACAACAAAGTTAGGGATACTTGTGGGGTACACTGATACACCCCACAACTATCGGGTTTATTTGCCTACCAGTCGGAGGACAGTGGTTAGTAGAGATCTTAAGTTTGATGAGTAGAAGGCCATGCGAGCTTCTCTTGAGAGGGAGCTCCAACTATAGGCTGTGGAGGAACTTTTGGTTCCTAAGGAGGAGGAGCCTCAGACTAATGCGGAGCAGCTGCATGCAGAGGTTCTAGGAGTGGAGACATCCACTCAACAGAATCTACCAAAGATGGGTGGAAGCGCATGAGAGAAGCTGACAGATTGTTGTCGGATGCAAGAGAGAATATGGGAGAACCATCTTCTCAGCGCAAATAGAGAAGGTAACCTGATAGGTACACTGGTTACATGGCCCTTTTTGGGGAATGTGTTGAGACCAAGCCATCTTCCTTTGAGGAAGTAGTGCAACAACCGATTTGGGTTGATTCTATGGTGGAGGAGTATGACTCCATAGTTCAGAACAATGTTTGGGATGTTGTTCCAAGACCAGAGAACAAGTCAGTTGTGAGTTCCCGTTGGCTTTACAAGGTAAAGCAAGTTGTTGATGGTAGTGTTGAGAAACATAAGGCAAGATTTGTTGCCCGTGGTTTTTCACGGGTCAAGGGGATTGACAATGATGAGACTTTTGCTCCTGTAGCAAGGTACTCATCTATCATATTGATGTTGGTACTATCAACACAAATGGGTTGGAAGATCCATCAGATGGATGTGAAGACTGCCTTCCTCAATGACAAGATTGCGGAAGAGGTGTACATAGAGTAGCCGAAAGGTTTTGAGACCTTTGATCATGAGTCGCATGTGTGCCAACTCAAGAGAGCTTTGTACGAGCTGAAGCAAGCACCTCGTGCTTGGTACACCAGGATCAACAACTACTTCACCGGGTTGGGCTTCACAGAGAGTGAAGCGGATGCAAACTTATACCACATCATGATGGAAGGTAAGCAGTTGATCGTTGTTATTTATGTTGATGATCTGATATTGACAGGTGATGATCAGTTGATTATGTTTTGCAAGGAGGACCTTGCAAGAGAGTTCGAGATGAAAGACATAGGTCTCATGCACTACCTTCTAGGCATGGAAGTGTGGCAGAAGGATGGGGAGTTGTTTATGTCTCAAGGCAAGTATGCTAATGAGATACTTAGGAGATTCCACATGGAGAAGTGCAAGCCCATGCAGACTCCTCTAGCAGATAACTGGAGGAAGGAAGATGCTACTTCAGGAGAAGTAGTAGAGGCTACTATGTATCGGCAACTTGTGGGTTCACTGATGTACTTAGTGAACACATGACTAGATTTGTGCTATGCGGTGAACTAGCTGAGTCAAGCTATGGTTCAGCCTACCAAGTTGTTTTGGAAGGTAGTGAAGCATGTTTCGAGATACCTCAAAGGCACATCCCAGTATGGATTATGGTACATACAGTCAAAGGGAGTGAAGCTATAGGGCTTCACATATGCAGATTGGGCAGGGAGCCCATCAAATCGAAAGAGCACATCAGGAGGAATTTTCAACCTTGGTTCAACTGCAGTTTCTTGGTACAGCAGGAAACAGAGGTCAGTTTCACTCAGCTCAACAGAGGCTGAATACATGGCTGCAAGTCAGGTAGCATGTGAGGCCATTTGGATGTGGAAAATTCTAGTTGGTTTGTTTGATCAAAGGATGGATCCAACTGTGATCTATTGTGATAATCAGAGTTGTATCAAACTCTCTGAGAATCCTGTATTTCATGACAGTTCCAAGCATATCGACATTCGATATCATCATCTCAGAGACTGTGTGGCGAGAAGGATCATGTTGTTGCATTATATTTCGACCGAGGAGCAAGATGCAGACTCTTGACTAAGGCATTGTCAAAGTGTAAATTCGAGTTCCATAGAAACAAGATCGGGGTGGCAGATAATCCCTTTCTTGTTGAGAGGGAGTGTTGAAAATAACAACACGAAATGCTAAAATTAACATTGCTATAGATAGCATTTTAGGATATATTCCAATTTTAATTTGTCCTTGAATTAAAATTGAGAATTAAAATTCGAATTTAGTCTCACCAATTATTTGGAAAATAAATTGAATTAATTCATCCTGAGTTAATTAGTTGGAGAAATTCAAACATGGAGTCTTTGTGAAGACATGCAACAATTATCCCTTTGATTGAGGAAGTTATCCCTTAATTAAGGAGATAAGGATGAGTTGTAATTAGTTAGCTCAGTTAGTTGAGTTAAGTCCAGTTAGATTAGTTCCAAACAGTTTGTGGAACTGATTGTGAGTTCAGTCAGTTAATGCATCCATGCATGAAACTAGTTTACTCCAAATAATTGAATATTTTCTCATAAATAACTCATGCATGTCAGTTCAGACAAAGGCCCAGTTGAGATTAAAGGCAGGGACAATGTATTATCAGTTGTTAGAATTTTCTTATAAGAAAATCTCTTGCATGCAGAAGGAATTCATTCCTTGAGATTTGCGTGGTTTTACAGTGTGTTGGAGTAGTCTGTGAGAATGTCACACAAGGTTACAGCAGGAGCACCCAGGGAAAACAGCGCAAGGAAATAGGAGGCTTGGAGGACAGAGGGAAAGGCATATGATTTGTTTGGTCTGTCTATGAGCAGGGAGAGGGATTGTACTAAGAGCTAGATAGCTGTGAGAGCTAAAGCTTTGTGTAATCCTGAGATATTTCCACTTGTATGATAATACAGATAGCAGGGTTTTTAGGTGAGGCTTTCCCCAGAGTATTTTCTGTGTTTCATGTGTGATTGATTCTTCTTATCTGTTATATGTGTTTTGTTTGATCTTGCTCAAAATCGATTAAGCTTCCGCAAGTTTGATTGTAGAAGTAGATCGAGTATTTTGCTTTATTTACATTGCGTTATCAGGTGATCTACAGTGAGAATTTCTACAAAAAGAAGTACATGAACATACTGCATATACCTCACATCCTGGGGCCATCTAAATAAAAGGATGTCAAACTTCTGAAGTTGGTCGTACCATCAATCTCGCGACGTCAAATCTCATGGAAGTGACTGCTGGCAAGTTGAATGCTGACACCTGCACTCCACTTTGAAATGTAGCTGAAAAATGAAAAGATCAAATGGAAAATCTGAATGCACCATCAGATTTGTGGCATCAAATAGTGTAAAATCGACTGTCAAATTTTTGAATTATGAGAAAGTGGAAATTTGGGGCTTAAGGAATCTTATAGATTCCTCAAAGATTCTCTCCTCCGGGTCATCTGAGGATCTGTTGCTCAGATCAAAATTTTGATTACGCCATCAAGTTCATGTCGCTGAGAGGTGTAAGCTTGACATAAAAATTGTCCAATTTGGACACTGCAAAAATTTCACCCTCCTAAGAATTTCACCCAATCATGGTTCTGCCTGCCTCTTCTTTGGGCTTATGGTTCCACATACAATAAATTGATTAAAAATTGTCTCGATGTCCATGCACGTTCTTGGCTCCTCTCTTCCTTGGGCGCACTAACAAATGAGTTTAAAATAATTAATATATATATATATATATATATATATATATATTATATATATATATATATATATATATATATAAATAAATAAATAAATAAAAATCTGGCAGATCTGGCAGATATTACAATGAATTGGTCATTGGCCCAATGGTAAAAATCTTGAATTATGAGGAGGAGGTCAAGTGGTCAAACCTTGACCCCTCCATATTAACATACCATTCGTTTTTTTTTTTTTTTTTGTTCAACTGCATTAATTTGTTTTAGGGGGTCGGGTCCGCATTGGGCGGCCCTCCCTGTAACCTCCGCAACACATTTGGATTGGGCTGTCGGCGCTATTTAAGAGGGGTGTATTGTTTAATGATGGTTCATTGTATTGTTTTACATGGTGAAGGTTGGGCCACCCATGGAGCGAGCCAGCCACGTGGCCGGGTGGGTTTGATTCCCGCTACTTAAGTGGTGTTGAGTTTGGTGGCGGGTGTGGGCCAGATCCACTAGAGGTGGCCTGCCCACCCCGTATTTAATATGCGAATTCGTTGGAGGGCTTGGCTGGGTAATGGTTGCCGAGCCTTTGTGAGGTTGAGGGAGGGTCAACGAGGATCATGGCTTGTTGGCCCGTAATTAAAATTTGTTTGTTTTATTGTAATATAGTTTGAGGGTGGCGGGGGTGGTGGCCTGCCACCTTTTTTTTTTTTTTTTACTAAATGGGACATTTTTTTATTTTGTCTAATATAGGGGATATTAGACAAATTAACGATCCAACAAATTCACATGCTTTCGTGAACTAGGTTTCATGCCCCGAGGTCGGTCAAATTGTAGGACACTTAAACCTGGCCTACAATCTAACTTTGACCAAAACTTTGATTGGCTCGTTCTCCCTCATACAAGCTTGGATTGATGAACCATTTACACTGCTATGATCAAGACAACAAGATCTACGCTCTGGTCCTAGTTCGAAGGAATTCTGATCATTTTGATTTTTGAGCTTCCATAAGCCCTCTTTGTCCTGTGTGTGTCTCTAGAACCACCTAGATCAATCCTCCCCACTGAGGAGATTTTGGTCCTCCAAAAACATGAAAAATAATCTACAACTTTTCTGTACCTTGTCTTCATCACAGGCATCCTGAAAGGCCTCGTTTCCATCTCCTTCATCTTTGTTCTTCGGAGCCTTAAGCGATGAGCCGACACCTGCAACTTCTATAACCTGTAGTACATTGTTTTGAAAATTACATGCTTGACTTACATGACCAACTAATGACCCAAGCATCCCATACTTGCCACAAGTTTATAACACATACTCGGTGGTCAAGTTTACATCAAGATGGACACAATACCCCAGTTATGAAAACAAGGCCAACATATCATTGTTGTTCCAACAAGTGATGGAAAACACATCATCACCGCAACACATGATTTACAAAGATAAGACCAAACACTACTTTTGCTTCGACAAGTGATGGAAACACAACATCACTTTGAGAGTTTAAAATGCAACTCAACATAAGACCATACATCATTATTTCTTAACAAGTGATGGAAAACACATCATCACTTTTACATTTTAAAATGCAACAAATGATTTACAAAAGCACGACCATGACAAGATAACATATCCAGAAACCATTTTTCACTTATCGCTGTGAATGGATCATTCCCCTATGATGGTTTTGCTTGTTGAACAATTGTTTCACTTGGTTCATGCACCGACACTTTGTCTTTAAGGTGTTGTTCTGGATGGAGCCTCCAACATGTGGCTCTTTGATGGCCACTCCTATTGCAATGACTACAATACATCTTCTTCCTCCAGATCTGCCTGCCATGTTTCTTTACTTGCTGTTGAGAGGGTCTTTCATGCCTCCTCCTTTTGGGTGTTGTTATTCTTTTCCAACACTTAGAAAATGTATCGTTATGTAATCCACAAAGGGTGCATGTTTTTTGATGCCATGTTTTACACTCATCATTAACAACATGATTATAATCGAAATGAACATTCAAATATCGAAACTAGTTATACCTTTCCTTTCCGTCTCTGGTGTTAGTATGGCGATGAGAACTTGCCTTAGCTTTTTCCTTGCAATGGGCACTGCCATGGGAATGATGGGGATGTGTTCCCATCATTTTCTTTCCTCGACAATTTTGACGATGGCTTAGAAGAATTTGACACCTTCGAGCATTCTCCTTTGGTGTATCTCAAGGCTGCAAATTGAGGTATCTGCACAACCTCAAATGGTTGAGTTATGCCTTAGTTATTAACACCAATTTCTTTTTCCTCCTTGTACCTCATCTTGGTAAGGAGCCTCATGTTTGTCCCTGTAATTGGGATCTTCAAATCTCCAACAGAAATCATACTATGTGAAGACAAAACCAAAAGGAAATCAACATCTTCTACCTCCTCTTTCGATTTGGAAAGAACTGATGAGGGCTTCTCATCATCTGTAGTTGGTGGTTCACTAGCTATCTCGACGCATTCCCCAACTTCCTTTCTGACAATGCCTTGGACATTAACGCCCAAGCCTTTTCCTTCATACCCCATTCTCTTCAACAGTTTGGAGCTAATTCCTGTGGTATGATTTTCAAAAACAGTGAAATTCATTAGGACACATACATGAATTTAAAGAATTACGTTTTACCTCACATGGGTCACACTGTAGCTTTTCCAAGGCCTCGTCCTTAGCTTGCAGCTGTCATAGCAAACTTTGTTTTTCGTCTTTTTCTTCATGTAGAAGCATCTTCAATTTAGCATTATCTATTTGAATATTATGTTTGTTGTGCTTCAATTCTTCCAGAGCCTCTTCCATGGCTTGCAACTGAAGCTGTAATTGCTCCTTTTCCTCTGTCTCTTTCTGTAGAGTTTCATACATTATTTCCACCCTTTTGGAAATTTTGAGCATGATCTCATATATCTCTTTTTCATCCTTTTTCGCTGCATGTTCCATTGTTCACACTTGCAATTCACATCCACGCAAAGACCGCTCTGATACCAAACTTGATCCGAGTTTACTCACCTCTCGATTTAACCAAGATCTTTTACTTTTGTGATGTGACTGTAATTTCATTTAAAATAGCATAATTGAACATATATGCATGTTGTAAAGAAGAAGGAACATGACAATCATCAGCAACATAAAGTACAAGACGTTGATAACGGGTTTCGTCCAGGAGGGACTACATCTCCGAGCCCTAGTGTCAATATGGTGTAGGTCGTTGCATTAAGTGTTGTCAATAGTGATGATGTACATAAGTGGTGATGTTTCTATTGTTAGCGCTTGAAATTTCACCTCAGGCTGAGACAGGTAAACCTCAAGGCTACATCAAACCATTTAGCCTCGTAGCTAGC
>APFE030991770.1:50074-69073 GCA_000404065.3 Pinus taeda | reverse complement strand
ATTTGCAGCAGTATGGATAGAGACTAATGCCATTGGATTGTGGTCATTTACTTTCAAGTCATTTTGATTTATTCATTCTTTTCAGGTTCTTTTCTTTTACAAATTCAGCAAGCAATTAGAAATCACCATCACACACACTTTCACTCATCTAGAGATCACCTTCACACACTTGCACTCATTTGTCTATAATCATCATTCCATTTTAGGAAGATAAGTTAATCATAAACAACCCCCCTAAACAAAAAAAGCTCTAAGAAAGTTACTTAAGTACATATAGTACACCCTCACTTCATCAGCTTACGAGCCCCGGGTTGACAATTAATACTAGCAATTTAGATAACAATAAATTGACTAAACACCTACCTAGGATTTTAAACAGAAATGTCACAATATTAGATCCATCAGGTGCTTCTTGTGCAAGTCAAGTGGTGAATCCATAGTACATGTTTTTTCATAATGGTTTTTTTTGGTCAAGTCTGGAATGTGTGTAACTCCATTTTTGGCCAAGTATGTGTTTGGAAATGGCATTTATTTGAGGAGAGGTGGAAGATTTAGGTTCAAAACAGGAATACCAAATATTTCAGAGTGTTTGCCTTGCATATATGCTAGGGAGTTTGGCTAGCATATAATAAAGAAATCTCCCAAAGAAAACCTCCCTCTTCAGATAGAGTGATTGTTGAATTTATGGCTATCATGTCATATTTTCCCCAATCCAAAGATACTTGTAGGAATAGAATTTTGATCCTGGAGGAACCTGATAGATCTCCCCCATGGGGTTTCTTGAATGGGGTTAAGCAAGGGGAAGAACTAACGTGTTGTGGTGGATTCATCTTATATTTATCTCAACAACATTACTTCAAAGTTAGTATGGGTTTTAGGAGGGGATCAAATAACTTGGTTGAATTGCTATCTTTAATTATTTATTGGATTTTTCTTGAGAAAAATGGTGTGAACAAATTCAAGTTTTCAGTTATTCTTTGTTGGTCATTAATTGAGTCAATGAGACAATAATGTCGCAATATACATATTTCTCACACTCTAGAGGATTTGTATAGGATCAAACTCACTTGTGTTTCTTTTTCTTGCATACACATTAATAGGGAACACAACATGGAAGCAAATAAGATTTCTAAGGAAGGCCTTCAACTCAATTAAGGGTTATGGCTCATTCAAGAATTCCTGAACAAGGAACACTTCTACTTCTATCACGGACCCTACATGGATGATCATTTTCCTCATAATTAGTCTAATGTTTTTTGGTGTCTTCCTTGAATTTATATTTTTGCTAGTTTTGATATCTTATTGTTGAAAGATTCACAGGTTGTATCTTAGATATCTTTGTGATTAACAACGATAAACTTTCAAATCTCATGTTTCTGGACTATTTAGACCTTGTGGTGGGTTATATAATATATATATATATATATATAATATTTATATAATATAATATATATAAAATATATATATAATATTGTATTTTATATACAATTATTTAGCCACCGGAGGATCTAGGCAGATCCTTCAGAATAAATGCTTTGGTTGTGTTTGTGAAAAATGTAATTTTGTTTAAATTATAAATGCTATAGTTTTTTTTTCCCGGGAAAAAAAAATATGAAACAAATAAAATACATAGAGAAAAGTAAGTGTGAGTAAGCAACAAAGGCAATAAAATACATAGAGAAAAGTAAGTGTGAGTAAGCAACAAAGGCATTTATTCATTAGCAAATATTTTTGTATAGACAATAGTAACCCATATAGTTCTAATAATTGACCTATCTCCCTACAAATAGGTTGTTTTTACAAGTCATATGTACATTAGAACAAGATAAAGTCAAGTAGGATGAAGCCCTAGATAGCACAAAGTGTTTACTAACTCTACACTTGGATTGTCTAAAAAGTATCTACAATAATGCTAGTGTTAGTCATAGAGGTATTTGTACCAATATATATATATCTATATATAAATGCCATGAAGTAAATAAACATAATTTACATCCAAAGGGAAACACCTATGTTTTCACCCTAGTGTTGGATATTATATTCTAGCATGCACACCATTGCTAACACCATTACGTTCTTGAAGGACTAAGGAAATAAGCTGAGATATGATGTAATAGCATTAGAAAAAAAAACTATACCTACTCCCTATTTTCTCCTCCCTAATTATGTCCCTTTCTATAGAACGTTGAGTGGGCAAATGAAAATTCACCTCTGGCTCTTCATTTTTCTCTAAAAAAGAATATATGGAATGTTTAATTTTTAAATTTAGAGATCAATTTGAAGGTATTTAGTATAGGAAACAAACAATCTCATAGTCAAGTCTACTAGAGCTAAGTAAGAAATCCCATCCATATGTCACATCCATAAAAGAAAAGATGCATGCAATTTCCATATGCATTAAATGCCAATAAAGGTTAGCAAGACTGAGCTGTCCTTCAAGAAATCACCTCAGTCAACTTAGCCCAACAATTAATGCCATGTAAATACAAGTGGACAAACATATATATTTTCCTGTGCACAGACTAAACAAGGGTGCAAACAAGCACTTAATGGAAATTTCCTTTACAATGCAATGTTCAAGAAACTCAAGCACTTCACAAAACTTATTTGGAAAGGAGGAAGCCAAAAAAAGCAAGCTTTCATGGGAAAGCAATGACACCTTAATAGTTTAATACCTCTACTCCACATAACCAACCAACAAAAAGAACTTAAGATAATTAATGTAGAGTGGAACCCTGGTTCCTCAATATTCAATATGTCGCAATAACTCAATTAAAAAAATATATGCAAGATTGTGCATGATGATACAATGAGGTTGAGAAACTATATTTTTAGAGACACTAGGACTATAAGGTAACCTAGTCACCTCTATCATTTATGCCTTGAAATAAGAATGAAACCCTTACCTTAACACTAGAGTGAGGTAAAAAATAGACAATTCAAGTGTCCAATGAGACAAGGCTATTATACATAACAATTTGTGCATTTTGTTGGTTGTGCTAATGAGATGATAAATTATGATATGATTACAAGATGCAAATTAAAAGACACCAATAGAGTAATATATATATATATATATATATTATATTATATATATATATATATATATATTATATATATATATATATATAGTATATATATATTATATTTGTTTAGTTATTTTTATTTTTTTTATATGGAAAAAGTGTTGAATGCAATGATGTATGCCAAGAAACACAAAATTTTGAATGTTAAAGATTAATGCAAGGGAAATATGTTGATATTTGTAGCTTGGGAGGTACTTCAAGCCCTAGGGTTCGAGGATTGGAGGTTGGATTGCCACAAAAGCACTTTGTGGGCTTGGAACCCAAGCTTAGTATTTTGTAGCCAAACATGTTGGGGCCAAATCCATGATGATAATTTGACATGTGAGTGATGGAGATGATAGAGGACTTCGAGAGCAACAAGAGGCAAAAAAAATCATCAAAATCCAAGTTGTCGAAATGGAGTTATGAATTTTTGTAGTTGAGTGTAGGTGAAGAGGCCTACTAGGTCAAGTCGGCCAGCATGTTAGCGTGCCCTTTTAGGGATATTATGACACCCAAAAGAAATGTATAAATTGAGGATTCATGGGAGGCATTTGTCACATCACAAAAGCATCAAATCATCAAAGAAAATATTTGAAATGGACAATGATTGAGGTAGCAAGGACAAAGAGGCAAGGGAGACAAGTTGGAAAGGAATATCTCTAAGTTTGGGTGCAGTTTGCTTGGGAGAAGATAGTGAAGTTTTGAGGATTCATAAGTAGAGGTTAGGAGGAAAGTTTGGCGTGGTTTTATCTTTTCTTTGGGAGTGTTTTTATGCAGGCCAAAGCCATTGGTTAGTGGTATGTTTCAAGGGTATTTTTATGTGCATTTGTGTGTTGGAGGATCTCTGTAATAGACCACAAGAAGGAGGCTACTACAACAGCATTGGGAAGGCCATTTTGGAGGACATGGAGTATTGTAAGAGGCCCTCTCTCTAGGCCGCACTAGCCCAGGTAAAGGGCACATTTTGACATGGGTTCCTCCATGAGTTTGTGATTGTTTCAAGTTGTTGTAGGTACAATATTGTTGTAGGTTACGCTGAGGAGGACCCTCATACCTTAGATCAACATTTGGGTGCCTATATTTGGACAACAAAAGGAGAAGACCTTTTGAGAGGATAACACCAATTTGGAGCAATGGTTTGGGGTTACTAGTGTGCCCTAACCATTCTAGTGAATGCACATAAATTGAGGTCAAGGACGCAGAAGCAGTAGGTTGTAGATGTCACCTTGTTGATGGATGGATTCTAGGTGGATGAGGTCCTAAAAGAGGATAGTTGTGGAAGGTTGTTGGCAGCCAAGAGAAAGGGTGATCCTAGTGGTTGGATTCCCTAACAAGTGAGAAGATGCTACAACATGTATTGGACGCTTGTCGTTTGTTGGAGACCACTGTTAGAGTGGACCGAGTGTGGGCCTAGATAAGGCAGAGTTGGAGTTGCCTAAAGAACAACTTGGGAGGATTGTAGAGGCTTGCTTCAAGCAAAACGAAACAATTCTCGTGAAGGACTAGGATATTGTTAGATGTGGAAGAAGAAGAGCTTCTATGTTTGATCAACCAGGAGCAGTTTGAGTGGCCCTAGACTTGCCTTGTGGAGAAGGACATCTATAGTAGAAGTTGGACAGTACTCCTAGACCATGTTCATCGTGGGAGAAGGACATCTTACAGTGATAGGTGGAAGCCCTTTGTGCCCTATGTTAATATTCACTGGAGCAGTGCAGGATTACTATACTGGGCTAAAGTTCGTAAGTAACTGAGGAGCAACAGTGGGTAGTTGAGAGTTATTAAAAAATTGAGTTGTGAACAACTCGACATGAGTCTCGACGTGTTGATGCGTTGAAGGACTAATGGTCAGTGAGAGAGCATATTGGATAGCCAAGATTCAGTGGTTAGGTGGACTTAGTGCATTTATAGAGGCAAAGTTGTGTTGTTGCAGATCAAGAGCCGAAGGACTAGGTATATGTGTTCAAGGTACGACCTAGAGAAGCTGAGAGAGTGTGCTACAGTTAAATGGTCAGAGTATCTTATTCAGGGTATATTGGTGGTCATCACGACATACACCAAGCCCTAGTTGGTGTTGTCTTGTATCAATGGATGTATGAGGGCCATTATCCATTGTATGAGAGCCCTATACTATTGTATTATCAGTTTGATTAATATAAAAAAGTTGGATTTTATAAAGAAGTGTAAAAAGTTTTGTATATTTTGTCCGCTAGTAGATTTATTGTTGTTTATATTTCACTATGCAAAGTAGACTTATTCTAATATTTGGTTTGGTAGCGTCGGTGATTTAAGATTCTATCCTAGACACTAGTATTGTGGAAAAATAACATGGTATCAGAGATACTTTGAAGGGCTAGTGAATCAGAGTGTGCATAGTGAAGCAACTCAAAGGGAGTTGAGATTGTTTAAACCATGGAGCAGAGGGTTCAACTGAAGACATGGAGATGTGGTCTTGATAGGATAAATGGTGAGATGGGTTGGGATTTGTGGTGGACCGATGGTGAACTTGGTGCACTACAGTATGTTGTGTGGCGATTTGTCAATCATGGACTTCTTATGTCTTGTCATGGATCATTGGGACAAATCAAGGATTGCTTTGGCATGGATGAGATCGGTTTGATCAAGATTGCTTCATGTGATGGACTGCAGATTAGCAAGCTAGATTCTTCATCAGATCATGATGTTGCATATTCGAGATTAGAGGGATGTGCACAAGTTGTGTTTTATCCAGGAGAATGAGTGCTTGCAGGATTAGGTAGCGGGGATGATGTTCTATGTTCGACCGCAAGTCTGATTGACCTTGTAGGACACAAGATCAGTGACAGGTTCATCCAATGGAGATCATGTGGACTCAAAGGGAGTCTAGCTTCAGAGGGAGAAACGACCTTCAAGTTCATATGAGATGAGGTAAAGGCACTATCGAGATTACAGGGTTCATTCTATATAGTATGCTACAGTGATGGACACCAGATGGGCTAGTGTCGTTGGTGATGATGTTGATGGAGACTTCCTAGTGTTGGAAGTACGTCCCTTGCTAAGAGGGAGTGTTGAGATTTGTAACTTGGGAGGTACTCCAAGCCTTAAGGTTCAGGGATTGGAGGTTGGAGTGTCACAAAAGCATTTTATGGGCTTGGAGCCCAAGCTTGGGGTTTTGTACCCAAAAATGTTAAGGAAAAAACCATGATGAGGATTTGACATGTGATTGATGGAGATGATAGAAGAATTCGAGAGCAACCAGAGGCAATGAAAATCATCGAAATATGAGTTTTCGAAATGGAGTTATGAATTTATGAAGTTGAGTGTCAGTGAAGGGGCCTACTAGGTCAAGTTCGTCAGCATGTTAGGGTGCCCTTTTAGGGTTGTTATGAAACCCACATGAAATATATAAATTGAGGATTTGTTGGCGGCATTTCTCACATCAAAAAAGCATCAAATCATCAAATAAAATCTCTAAAATGGACAATAACTAAGGCAACAAGGACGAAGAGGCAAGGGAGCTGAGCTAGAAAGGAATATCTCCAATTTTGGGTACAATTTCCCTAGGAGAAGATAACACAAATTTGAGGCTTCATGTGTAGAGGATAGGAGGAAATATTGGCATGGTTTTCTCTTGTTTTTAAGTGTGTTGTTCTACAGGATAGAGCTGCTAGTTAGAGTTATGTTTCAAGGGTATATTTCTATGCATTTGTGTGTTGGAGGATCACTATAACAGGCCATAGGAAGGAGGCCACTACAACAACATTGGAAAGGAAGTTTTGGAGGACATGAAGTCTTGTAAGAGGCCCTCTCTTTAGGTTGCATTAGCCCAGGTCAAGGGTGCAGCTCAGTAGGGGTTCCTCCATGAATTTGGGACGGTTTCAAGTTGTTGTAGGTACAATATTGTTGTAGGGTACGTTGAGGAGGACCCTCATACCTTAGATCAACGTTTGGGTGCCTATATTTGGACAACAAAATGAGCATCCATTTGGAGAGGATCACACAAGTTTGGAGTAGTGGTTTGGGGTTACTAGTGTGCCCTAACTAGTCTAGTGAATCCACAAAAATCTAGGTCAAGGACACAACAAGCATATGTTGTAGATTTCACCCTGTTAATGGATGGATGCTAGGTGGATGAGGTCCTAGAAGAGGCCAGTTGTGGAAGTTTGTTGGCATCCAAGACGAAGGGTGATCCTAGTGGTTGAATGGCCTAACCAGTGAGCACATGATACAACATGTATTGGACGCTCATGGTCTATTGGAGGGAAGAATGAGGGTGGACCAAGTGTGGGCCTAGATAAGGCAGAGTTGGAGCAGCATAAAGAAAAACTTGGGAGGATTGTAGAGGCTTTCTTTAAGCCCAAAGAAACATGTCTCTTGAAGGACTAAGATATTGTTAGATGTGGAAGAAGAAGAGCTTCTAGGTCTGATCAGTCAGGAGAAATTTGAGTGGCCCTAGACTTTCCTTGTGGAGAAGGACATATGCAACAAAAGTCGGGCAGTCCTCCTAGCGCATGATCATAGTGGGAGAAGGACATCTTGAAATGATAGGGGGAAACCCTCCATGCCCTATGTTAGTCTTCATTAAAGCATCACAAGAAGACAATACTAGGTTGAAGTCCTTGAGTAGCTAAGGAGCAGTAGTGGGCAGTTGAGAGTTGTTCACAAACGAAGTTGTGAACAACTTGATAGGAGTCTCGATGTTTCAAGGACTTGGTGTATTGATAGTCGAGATTCAATGTTTAGATGGAATTGGTGCATTGATAGAGGCAGAGTTATGTTGTTGCAAATCAAGAGCTGAAGGACTAGGCAGATGTGGACATGGTACGACCAAGAGGAGCTGAGAGAGCGCGCTATAGCCAAAGGGTTAGAATATCTTGTTCAGGATAGATTGGTGATCATCATGATAGAAACCAAGCCCTAGTTGTTTTTTTCTTGTATCAATGGATGTATGAGGGCCATTATCCCTTGTACAGGAACCCTGGATTGTTGTATTATCAATTTGATTAATATAATGAAGTTGGGTTGTATAAAATTGTGAAAAAAGTTGTGTATATTTTTTGCACTAGTAGATTTACTATTGTTTATATTATGTTGTGCAATGTAGAGTTGTTGTGATACTTGGCTTGGTAGCATCATTGGTTTAAGATTCTATCCTAGACACCAGTATCGTGGAAAAAAACCAAAATAGAGAACCAACAACAACAAAAATACAAAGATGGTATACAACATAGAAGATTCAAATCGCATAGAAACAAAAGTATGGGAGTTGCAAAAAATCCATCTAACTCTTATGAAAATGAAGAATTAAAACATGCAATGTTACATGAATTTGTTATTAATATGCCTTGCAGAATTGCAATTACAAATCAAAATTGACAAATTACTTGCGAGGAGTCACCATGTGGTTGTCAAATGGATATTTGATTGTTATCGGTAGTTATATGGTGGTGAAATTATACAATTGTTGGTAAATGTTAATCTTCTTGGTCATAGGCACCTTTTGTTCATGGTGTAGATGAATATTCACAAAAAAAAATGTAATGACATTAATCTTTATTGGTTTTCCTGGTTGTAAGCATGCATAGGATTTTGAAATGTGCACGTGGTTCCTAGAGGGTGTGCACAACTCATTGACTGTGTGTGGTGCTTGCAAGGTGTGAAAACAACATGCAAAGTGTAAATGTGGATCATTGAGCGTGTTCACTGACTATTGACCATGCATGATGGCCATTCAATGTGCACACAAGCTCTAAGACTATGCATACTTAGTATTTTATATGTCAAATAATGTTGATATTTCAAGCCATTTCCCAAAACTACAAGGGGGCAGTACCCTTGACATTGTGTATCAATGAAAATGAAATATTTCTCAAAGCATTTCCCTTTGGACCTCATGATAGGTGTTGCATGCATCTATGTTAAGGCGCAAGGTTATCCTATTTGGAGGAGTCTTGCATGAAAGTTTGATACTTTTTGGCATGCATGCAGTAGTGTACCAAATACACACATGCACTCAAATCATACCTCCACAATGAATAGCAACGGTCCCCAATGTACCAAGGGTTGGGCCTAAGAGGGAAACTAGTGTTCATTGCTACCATATGTGGCACTACCATGTCAGTAGAAAATGGGACTTGATGGCAAAAACCGTGATTGCTCACACATTTGGCATATGCAGCAAGTGATGGCATACTAACACCTTCACCATCTCTTATACCTTCTATGCATTGACAATGAAAATGTGTTTATGTTGGAAATTTGAACCTATTTGAGAACTTCTTAAGCATGTTGCATACTTGCATCTATTGTGTTCGATTTTGTATCCTTCACTAATTATGAAAATTAGAGTAGTGTAATTAGGAGTATGTACCAAAATGCACTATTATTTGCAAGGATTCGATTACAAAATGCAATGTATGAGTCAATAAGAGTGAATAGTCCTACTCTGAGCCAATTGTAAAAGTACATTGTATGACTTGATAGAAGGGAACACTCCAAGCTAATGTTATAAAAATTCCATTTGCAACAATGCATGGAGTGTGGTTCTAATACCACCAAGTCATGAGTCAAGTGGTTAAGAATGCATTTATATTGCTTTTATACCAAAGGTCTAATTCTACTATGCTAATTGGAGGGAAAAAAAACCAAACAAGAGTGTTAATTATTATAGTGAAACCATTGTAGCTATGTATGCCCAAAAACATAAAATGTTGAATGTTAGATATTAAATCAAGTTAAAAATAGAGAACCAAAATAAAAATACAAACATGTCAAAATAAAATAGAGAACCAAAATTCAGGCTTTTGTGATCCATATTACATTAATATGGCAAAATTTTCTCCTAAGTGATTTCTACCGAAAAGACTCTTCTTAATGTCATATATTATTGAAAAGCCAAAAGATAGGCCATCAAAAATTCATTTGACTTCTATCAAACAAACTATCTCTACATGTAATGTTACAATACATTAGAAGGATTATTTATAAAATTATTGTTACAAATTCAATTGGCAAACTAGTATCCCAAGAGTAGCCATCTTTTCAATTAGATGTTTGAATGTCGCTAGTTGTTGGATGGTAATACAATACTATAAGTATTGTATTACTATTTGTCTTGTTAATTTTAGGGGAACAATGTTGTTTACACAAAGGTGTTGTAACAACATATATCCTAGTTGTCAGCACACACTAGGCGTTTAATTGTACATGCAAGGCACAATTGGGCAATGCACTATTGATTATGCATATGAATCATTGAGGTATACATGAAGTATTTAAATTTTTTCGCACCTACTATTTTTGCACCAAATGCTGTTGAGAGTGTATCCCAAACCCTACAAAAGCGCGCATCCCCATTAGCACCAATGGGAGGCCACTAGAGGCCCTACTCATGCCTTGTGGTAATTGTAGAAGATTGTCAACGTTGGAGCACTAGGATTGGTTCACGAGCCTATGCCCCAAACACTCAATTGAACTCATCTAAAGTTAGTCCTAATAGCATTTAGAGATATTTTCATCTATTCTTCTATTCCTAAGTTTCCTTAATTGTTAGTCATAATCATGAGCCATATAGTGGCAAAGTGAATGCACATTAAAATCACCAATCCCCTTAACACATGTAAATTGAGAAGAAATAAAGAGATCCCATGGCATCATTCAATGGTCTCAAATTCAATTTTAGTTCTTCAATTCTATTATAACCTTGTATTCTCTTGCCACAAGATTATGCATCTTATCTTAAATAATATCAAAAGTATGGTGGAATTTTAATCTCTCTCACGTGATCATTTTTGTCCATGTCTATCTCCCATTATACAATATCTAACTAGGACCTAAGTTTTGGTGTGTTTAGAATGGTAATTATAACCTTAATGAATATTTGATTATTAATTTGAAAGCCATGTTTTGTCTTTTGAATTACATGTCAAATTACCATCCAAACTAGAAAGCTTTGCCAAGGACCTTTATGCTGCTAAGATAGCACAGACAAGACAAGTGTCCACAATCACCTTAGCATGAGTTCCCACTCTTTAAACCCAACCACTTATAAAATGGCTATGGGAGGATTCCCTACAAAGAGACTTCACCCAAGAATTGATTGACTAATGCCTTGTGGGGTCTTGGGTGAAGGGAGGAGTTAATTGCTTGTTGTTTTATTGATCTAGAAATGTAAATTATGTAGGAAACAAATGCATACCAATGATATGATTAGCTCAAAATTGAAAATAATCAACATGTAAATAGCCCAACAGAGTGAATTTAATGTATTTACCAAATTTAAAAGTTATTATTGATATAAGCCTTTGATAAGAGGAGTTTCTTTGTAATTTTGTTTGTTCCCGTGTGGCTGCAGATATGATATATGTAGAAAAATGTAAGAAAACAGTGGCAAACTTCCCTTTATAGAGCAATTCGATAATGCATAGACACTCTAGATTGATAATCTAGGGGTGGGGAAGCTAGGACAGCAATCTTAAGCCCCTTTAGACCCTTCCTAAGCTTCAGATCCACAACAAAATTGAACTTTCAACTTTGTTACAAGGGTTTTGGGATCAAATCCCATTAAATAGAAACCCAAAAATAATTTACATCTTAAAAGTATGGCACTTAATTTTTGGAATATTTTTAAATTAGGCCCAAATTAATGATATTATCCAGAAAAACATATTTAAGAACAAATTACAAGGGTTTTAGGATGAAAACTCATTTGGAGAAGCCCTTCTACCTTGGATTTCTGCCAAATATGAATATGTATGGCTATAACTCACTACAGATATTGCAAAAATCAGCTCAATATACCAATGAAGTATATGTAGTTGAAGGCTTAACCTATGCTATATTAATCCCTTGGATAAGTTTTTAAATCTATGCTAAAAAAACTCAAAGGTTGCTAGCTAAACTTGAAATACAATTTGTGAAATGCAAGCTATTAAATATTTAATAAAACATAAAATAAAAATTTTGAATTTTTAAAATAACATAATGGTTGTTAAGATGATTACCTTGGCCACAACTTTACCTCTAAAGTGATAGGTTGGTCATAAACACTTTTAAGTGAATCTCGCAATCTAGACAATGAGGTGAGTTTGGAGTGGAAAAGATTGTGTTGCACCCACCTATGACTAAAATACTCCACATATTTTCAAATCCAACTAAGAGCAACTTCAAGTGAATTGTCTCCCATTTTTGGGTCTATTGTGAGGTAGAAAAAATGTTCAACCTCCAACAAGTTTTCAATGGAGACTAGAGACCCCCTCCATGTGACTAAGTAGACCATCATTGGATCATCCCTCTGAACTCTATGTAACCCTTACTCATGTTTTATTTTATTAAACCATGTTACAACAAAAATAAATAAATAATTAAATAAAAAAAATCAACCCACAAAATGTACACAGGTGTTTGTGAAATAACAATTCTATTATGTAAGAGTGATTTTACAGTTCAACAATTGAAATGAGAAGAGGGACTAATCTTTTATAATTTTATTAATGACAAACATTGACCCCAAAAAGGAAAAAATTAAATAATAGTAGTCAAAATTTGTTCAACAAACCACTATAGATGACCCAATGGCTACATCAGTAGCTTGACTTGACTTTCTTAGCTTGATTTGGTCGATAGGAGTTTGACTTGGTTCATGGAAGTTTTCTTTGTTTGATAAGGAGATGATTTGACTTTTGCAACTGCTACTATTCGTCCACATATGATCCAACATTCCACCTTTTGACTTCAAATGACTAGTTTAACCTTTTGCAATGGTGAGCTTAACCCCCACGTGGCACAAAAAGACACCACCTTGCATAAATGTCAGATCTCCAATTCCCTTGAGGATTGAGGATTCACCACATTGGTTTTGTCCCAATAATTTTTCACATAAATTTTGACATCAAGTTTTTCCCTTCATGCCAAGTCCCTTGACCCCATGTAGCATCTAATGGTGATATCATCATGCAATAAATTAGGATCTTCATGCCCTAGGGAAAATAAGGAATCTGCCACCTGGGTTTTGTCCGACCAATTCTACAAATAACTTTTAAAGTGTTGCATATCTTATTTGGCAGAGAACTGACTATTTTTTCCACATAGAACCCACACATGTTGTTGGACCACCTTTGACTATCATTTCTTGATGATGCCTTCACATTTTTGAGAATTCTCTACATGGCATGTCATCTACATTTTTTGCTGAGTAATTTAAGACCAAGTTGACTTTTTGCCTCGCAGGACCACATGCATTAGGAAACATGCACCATCTTGGAAAGCGTGAATTGTTGAAAAACTATGAGACTACTATGTTGAAAATGGTTTGATGAACATACCATGGACAAAGAATGCATATATACTTGATCAAATAACAGTGTGGATAAGACAAGTGCACATGGGGCATGGGTTAGATTGGCTCTACAACGTGTGATCTCCCATACAAAATCAGTTGCTCCTCTAAATCATGTGTCATGATGAGATCCATTCAAAGCCTCTAATCCCATCCAATATGAAAGCACTAGAAACTTTTCCCAAAGGGACCAACCATCGTCAGCCATAATAAGCCTAGGATACCATAATACCTAGCCTCCACATGGGTTACAAGGATTTTTGACTTGCATTCTTTGGGCTTACAATGGTGTTTCCTAAAATGAAAAAGTGCATATGTACCCGTACTCAAATAAGGGATAAAAATATCAAATCATCTACTAGTATGATTACCCTCCCCCTTTTACTATAGGATCTATTGTAACCAGGGCTCTTTCATTCTTAATCATCCTTAAAATTTCTCGAACTTCTCAACATTCTATAGGTTTTTGTTTTTCTCAAACTAATGTTTGTTTAATCTAACATCAACAACTGAGTATAGGAGAACTCCAAATGAACATATATATTATGAAACATCTTAACATTCTGCAAGTTTTTGTTTTTTCTAAGATTCATATAAACTAATGTAAGAGAATTAAGAACTACATATTAATCTTTCAACCATTCAAGATCAAATGATCATGAAACATTTGCAACGCATGCCAATTTAAAAAAGGCTAACATGATTACATCCAAAATGTTAACAAGATCATGTTTGAAATATTTCTACGCGGCATGGCATCTTCAAAGACCAAGTTGATTTTTTGCCTTTTGGGACCACATGCATCAAGAAACATGTACCACCTTGGAAAACATGAATTAATAAAAAACATCGAGACTACCTTGACGAGAATTGTTTGATGAATATATCATGGCCAAATATCACTAACACTGCTAAACCAAGAATCACAACGAAGCTACTTTGCATAGTGGAATATAAACAATAATAACCCTACAACAAAATATACACAACTTTTTAGACAAGTATGTACAATAACCCGATCTTCGTTATATTAGTCCAACTGAATAATACAACAGCCTAGGGCTCCTGTACCAAGGATAATGGCCCTCAAATATCCAATGGTACAAGAATACAAATACAAGACAATCTGATGGTCTAGCTGATGTAGTCAACGATCACAGCTTCTTTGTCATATCCTCTACACTTACGGGTTCTTCACTCCCAATCTGCAACACCTGCCTCTATCAATGCTCCAAGTCCATTTGGCCATTGAATCTGAGTTATCCAATATTCTCTCACGTTGACCGTTCGTCGATCAATGCATCAACACATCGAGACTCCTATTGAGTTGTTCACAACGTCGTTTGTGAACAACTCACAATTGCCCACTGCTACTCCTCAACTACTTGGGGTCTTCTTCCCACTATAATCTTCCTTCATTGCGCCAATGAAGACTAACATAGGGTAGGAGGGTTGCCACCTATTGCCATTAAATGTCTCTTTTCTAATGATGAACACGGGATGCCAACTCTGATCCTCTGGCTGGCCAAATCTTGAGCTCTAATATGCCTCTTCTAGTAGCCTCCTTCGTCCACCAAGGAGCTACTTAGGCTACACACACTTCACCCAACTCACAATTGTCCAAGTCTGTTGTTCTAGGGATACTTTAGACCCTTTCTCATTTCCCTCCAATAGTCCTCGAGGTGCACAATACAAACTGTCCAATCGGGCTCTATCCTTCTAGCAACAAAACATATCAACCATACATACCTTTCATTGTTCTGAACTTATGTGCATTGTTGTCACGTCAATGGACTGGTTGGGGCTTCTAACAGTCCTTTGTTAGCCCCCCCTTCAACTCCAAAAGACTTCCTACAGTTGCGACCTCCTCTTCTCAAGCTCTGTCCATAATTTACTCCACTTTTGGGCTAATACCAGCCCCAAGTAACCCTTCTTGGCCCTCTTGTTTAAAGAAACAAGGCATGTGGCCTTGTTGTGTCACCCAACAGCTCTACGACACCCTGTTTTAGTGGTTATCTAGGTTGTGGCCTACTTTTTCGAGCATCTAGGAGTTGCGACCTGCATGAAGGATGAAAACCACACAAAAATAACCCAAAAACACAGTGCAGAACTCTCCTAAGGCATGTTGTTTCCTTCTTGTACCAGCTCGAACCTCCTAGCCCATCAAAATATTGCCAAACAAGCCTCTCTCCAACTCGGACTTGTCCTCTTGGGCTGCAACTACTTCAAATCAATCAAACTTATATTTTGATGAACTTGGGATGGTAAGGAATGGCCTCCAACATCACTCCTTTATATACTAACTCAAGTGGTGTCAAAACATAACTTGTGGCACTAAAAAATCAAGTCGACCTCCATTAGGTGCCACATTAACCCACAACTACATTAAAAAATGCATATCACATCAAACACAACTCAAATTTGAGTGATTTTCGATGCTCTCGATTGCTCTCGTGATGCTCTATCACCTCAAATCATCACTTGTCCAAAACTCATCATGGTTTCACACCCACCGGCTTCTGTGCAAAGCCCACAACTTGGGTTCCAAGCCCACAATGCCCTATTATTGCACTCCAACCTCCAAACCCCAAACACTAGGGTTTGGAGTACCTCCCAAGCTACCAAAAATCAAGAACCAGTATAAGAGGAATAAGAATTACATATTAATCTTTCAACCATTTAAGATCAAAACATCATGAAACATTCACAATGCATGCTAATGTCAAAAAATCTAACATGATTATCTTTGAAAAGGCAATAAGATTATGTTTGAAAAAATTCTACATGACATGTCATCTACATTTTTTGTTAAGCAATCTAAGAACAAGTTGACTTTGTTCCTTCTGGGACCATATGCATTAAGAAACATGTACCACCATGGAAAACATGAACTATTGCAAAATTGTGAGGCTACTGTGTTGAGAATCGTCTAATGAATATACCATGACTAGAGAATGCATATAAACTCAATATAACAACCATGTGGGAAAAACATAGGTGCACATGCGGTACGGGCTAGACTAGTCGTCCAATGTGTGATCACCCCTACAAAATCAATGGCTCCTCTAAACCATGAGTCCTAATGAAATATATTCAAGGCCCTCCAATCCCATCCAATGTGAAAGTACTAAGAACTTAAGCCAAAGGGACCAACCATGATCAACCATAATTCATAATGCATAGCCTCCACATGAGTTACAAGGCTTTTAACTTGCATTCTTTGGGCCTGTAATGGTGTTGCAAAAATGAAAAAGTG
Source organism: Pinus taeda (assembly GCA_000404065.3). NCBI lineage: Eukaryota > Viridiplantae > Streptophyta > Pinopsida > Pinales > Pinaceae > Pinus > Pinus taeda. The sequence continues at coordinate 52,437 of APFE030991770.1, read as the reverse complement.
CATATATACCCCTGCTCAAATGAGGGGTAATAGGATCAAAGTGTCTACCAATGTAGTTAACCTACCCCGCTAGGTAGAATTTATTGTATCCAAAACCCTTGCATTCTTAATCAACCTCAAGTTTTCTCAAACGCCTCAACACTCTATAGGTTTTTGTTGTTCTCAAATTAATGTTTTGTTTAATTTAACATTAATAACCAACTAGTATAGGAGAACTCCAAGTGAACACATATATTGTGAAACATCTCAACATTATTCAAGTGTTTGTTTTTTCTAAAATTCATACAACCAGCATAAGAGGATTAAGAACTAGCATATCTCCATGTTATCTCTGGTTCTATCAAACACCAAGAGGGATCAAATTTCTTAAGGTGCAAACCTCTTTTAAAATTAAAAACATGAAGAAAGGTTTGTAATGTGAGAGATTTGATCCATCTCAACGCTTGATAAATCCCCGATTAACATGGGTGTTGTTAATTATCTACATATATGTCATGTTTCAACTCCATGTTAAGCATGAAAGAAATTACACATCGTTTTCATCTTAAACAACACATTAATAAAATGTTTTAACCATAATTTTTTTCCATTTGCTTTATACAATATAAACAGTCTCTATATGTATAAATAAATAAATATTTACATTGAATTATTATTGTTATTAGTTTTTTTTTTTTAATGTTACATGTCAACTCATTAAAAAGCATCTATCAATGATAAGAATTAAACATCTTGTTCATCTTGAACAACACATTAATACAATGTTTTAACCATCAAAACCTTTTTATTTACATTTTCTTTACATTCTCTCTATTTACATTGAATTTCATTATTATTATTACTATTTTAATATTACATATAAACTTCATATTAAGCATTGAAGGAATTACCAAAACTCCCTCCTATACTAAATTAGAAAGAAACCATCAATAAAATAAGAGCGCTCTTATATATATATATATTATATATAATTCACATTGATTTTTAAGTTGATTTAGTTAAATATCAGATATTAAAAATTGAATAAAGGACACAAATTAATTTTGATTCCTTTATGTATCTATATAATTTATTTCTGTAGATAGTTAATGTATAATTAAGATGGAACATCTCATTGATTTAGTTAAATATCACATATTAAAAATTGAATAAAGTACACAAATTAATTTTGATTCCTTTATATATCTATATAATTTATTTATGTAGATAGTTAATGTAAAATTAAGATGGAACATCTCCTCCATGTAAAACATCTCTCTTATATATAATTCACATTGATTTTTTAAATTGATTTAGTTAAATATCACATATTAAAAATTGAATAAAGTACACAAATTAATTTTGATTCCTTTATGTACCTATATAATTTATTTCTGTAGATACTTAATGTATAATTAAGATGGAACATCTCATTGATTTAGTTAGATATCACATATTAAAAATTGAGTAAAGTACACAAATTAATTTTGATTCCTTTATATATCTATATTTATTTCTATAGATAGTTAATGTAAAATTAAGATGGAACATCTCCTCCATACTCAAATGTAAAACATCTCCCTACACAATTACATGATAATCTTTCAACCCTACACCTCTCGACGCAATTACATGTTAGTTTTTCAACCATCAAGAAAACATTTGCATTGCATGCGAATCTCAAAAATACTAACATGATTATGTCCAAAAAGCTAACAAGATTGTGTTTGACAACTTCGAATAGAGTTTATAAAATGTGACAATACTTTTCATCATACCCTACCTGCAATGCAATAGTCGGTTGCATCTAAAAGTTAACAACGTATTTAGCAACCTCGAATAGAGTCTATGAAGCTAGACTAGATTTTTCATCATTCCCCGTAGCCTCTTTAAATTAATGGGGTAAGTAAACACAATTCAAAGCAGAACGCTCACCAATCAGCTCAGAATCCTTTGTGAAAAAAATTTATAGGTTGTCTGTCAAGATACCTATGCCCAACTTGTTTTATCATGTGCATCAGCTTGATCACATCAATGTAGTTCATGAACTATTTAGTTTAGTTGAAGGATATGACAAGTTTTGTTAAGAAAAACAATAGCCATGAAACCGACCATTTGCAAAATAATTGTTTGAAATTTTACGAAGCTTGTTATGAAAAAGGCCAAGTTACCTGTTATGGAACCAGCTCAAGAAAAAATAGAAAAGATAGATCAATGCCTTAGAATTCAGCCTCTTCGAGGGGGCAACCTCCTTTACATTACATAAATGAACAATTTTTGGATTATACAAATGAAAAGACCTCCTTTCTATATATAGGAGTCTAAGGGGTCATAACATAATCAGAGCCGACATAACAATAATAATGTAAGGGCACAATAATAAC